>VMDR010001778.1:0-111710 GCA_007922815.1 Macrotus californicus
ATTTCTTTAACATCTGATCATTTACTTCGGTTTTGTATTTCTTCTTGTGCCAAATGTGGCTTTTATACTTTTCAAGAAATAGATCAAACTTCCTCAGTCTTAAAAATGTATTAGTGTGTACTCAGTTGTTCATAACAGTCTTATTTACTTTTAAATCTCTGATGTATCTGTAGTTATTTCTTCTTTTGCATTCTGTATTACTTTCTTATTGGCATCTTCTAGCTCTCTTTTTTATCTGAGGTGGTCTTGTCACAGATTTATTCGTTAATCTTTCTAAAACACTGCCTTATGGTTTTATTAATCTCTAGTTTTGTTATTTGCTATTTTATTGATTTCTGCTTTACCTTTATTACTCTTTTTTATTTCTTTTTTTTTTATTCTTTCCCATTCTTCTGAGTGTTATCCTTTGTTTGCTTTTGATCTGCCCTACGTCTTAGTAACTGTATTTAAAACTGTACATTGGTCTCTAACACTGCTGTAGATGCAGGCTTCACATTCTGACACGTAGCACTTTTGTTATTATCTGGTATTATTATTTTATCTTTTATCTGTTTAATAACTTTCTTTGTAATCTAATTGTTAACCCAAGCTGTACTTAGTAAATAAGTCTTCTATCTTTTAGGAATAATGTACTTCTAGAAAAATAATGTCTTCTAGTACTGTGTCATAAAATCTTTCACTAACTTTAATTCATTATGACTGTAAAATGTGATTGGAATAACACTCATCCATTGTACTTTCCTGTAACTTCCTTTGTGGTCCAGGATGTGGCTAATTTTAAAAATTGTCTTGTGTACTCAAAAAATGTATTCTCTGTTGGATATAGATGAATTGAACTTATTAATTGAAATATTCAGATCTTCTATGTCACTACTTATTTTTTTCTGCTTAACCTATTTATTTCTGAAGGCTCCATTTCTCCTCTGATTTTTTAATGATAAAATTCCCAACTGAAAATATTCACTTATTTCTTGTTAATTTGTAGCAATTGTTTTATTTCTTTGAGACAATATTGTTAGGTACACATGTGTTTACTCTACCATTCTTTCTTACCAGTATATGATTTCCTTCTTTGTCCTTGAATTTTCTTTTGTCAGATATCAATATAGCTGCCTCGGCTTTCTTTTGGATCATATTTGCTTGATATCCCTTTATTTTCTTTTCAAAATATTTGTTTTCCAACCAAGGATATGTTTATTGATTTTAGAGAGGGCTGGGGAAAGAGAGAGACATCGACATGATAGAGAAACATCGATCAGTTGCCTCACACATGCCCTGACCAGGGATGAACCTGTAACCTGGGTATGTGCCCTGACCAGGGATTGAACCAGCAACATTTTGGTGTATAGACGATGCTCCAACCACCTGAGTCACCAGGCCAGGGCAATATTTTTTTATGTTCAACCTTTCTTTTTTGTCAATGTATCCTCTGTCAATAATATATTGTTGGATCTTTTAAAAATGTACAATTTGAAATGTTCTGCCTTTTGATTGGTGATCTAACCCATTTACTTTTATTATAATCACTTTATATTGGATATATTTCTGAGATATTTTCTCATATCTTCTTTCTTTTTAAATATTTCATTGTGGATGCTATTACAGCTGTCCCAATTATCCCCCTTTGCTCCCCTCCACCCAGCAACCCCACTCCCTCAGGCATTCCCCACACCATTGTTCATGTCCATGGGTCATGCATATAAGTTCTTTGGTTACAGTTTTTTCTCTTCTTTTTTTAACTTTATTTACTTTTACAGGGAAGGGAAAAAAGGAAGAAAGAGAGGGAGAGAAACATTGGTCTGCAAGAGATACATTGATTGGTTGTGTCTTGTATGCTCCCAGCTGGGGACCTGGCCCACCACCCAAGAATGCGTTCTGACTGGGAATTGAACCAGCGACCTTTGGGTTTGCAGGGAGACACTCAATCCACTGAGCCACACTGGCCAGGGCAACAATTTGTTCTATACTGTACTTTACATCCCCATGTCTATTCTGGAACTACCAATTTTTACTTCTTAATCCCTTCACCTTGTCACCTATTCCCTCAAAAGCTCCTCCACTCTGACAAGCATCAAAACATTCTGCGTATTTATGCTTTGGTTTCTGTTCTGCTTGTTTGCTTAGTTTGTTTTTTAGATTCAATTGTTGATAGATATGTATTTATTGCCATTTTATTGTTCATAGTTTTGATCTTTTCCTTAAGTAGTCCCTTTAATATTTCATATAATAATGGTTGGTTGATGATGAACTACTTTAGTTGCTTCTTATCTGGGAGGCTTTTCATCCGCCCTGTGATTCTAAATGATAACTTTGCTGGGTAGAGCAATCTTGATTGTAGGTCCCTGCTTTTCATTACTTTGGATATTTCTTGCCAATCCCTTCTACCCACAAAGTTTCTTTTGAGAAATCAGCTGACAGTCTTATGGGAACTCTCCTGTAGGTGACAACTAACTTCTTTTCTCTTGCTGTTTTTAAGATTCTCTCTTTATCTTTAACCTTTGGCATTTTAATTATGATGTGTCTTGGAGTGAGCCTCTTGGGGTTCATCTTGTTTAAGACTCTCTGTGCTTCCTGGACTTGTATGTTTATTTTCTTTATCAAATTAGGGAAGTTTTCTTTCATTATTTTTTCAAATAGGTTTCCAATTTCTTGCTCTTTCTGTTCTCATTCTGGCCTCCCTATGATGTGAATGTTGGTATGCTTGAAGTTGTCCTGGAAGCTCCTTACACTATCCTTATTTTTTAGATTTGTTGTTCTGATTAGTTGTTCTCGCTTTCTTATGTTCCAAATCATTGATTGGATTCTTGGCTTCATCCATTTACTGTTGATCCCCTGTAAATTGTTCTTTATCTCAATTAATGTATCCTTCATTTCTGACTGGATCTTTTTATGCTGTTGAGGTCCTCACTGAGTTCATTGAGTATCCTTATAATCAGTGTTTTGAACTCTGCATCTAGTAGAGTGCTTGTCTCCATTTTGTTTAGTTCTTTTTTTTTAGTTTTGTTCTGTTTTTTCATTTGGGCCATGTTTCTTTGTCTCCTCATTTTGACAGCCTCTCTGTGTTTGTTTCTATGTATTAGGTAGAGCTGCTACAACTCCTTGTCTTGGTAGCATGGCCTAATGTAGTAGGTATCCTGTAGGGTCCAGTGGCACAGACAGCCCTATCACCCAAGCTGGGTACTTGTGGTGTACCTTCCTTGTGGGTTGAGTATACCCTCCTCTTGTAGTTGAACCTTGGTGGCCATTGGCAGGGCAATGGGAGGGATTTATCCAGGCCAGTCAACCGCAGGGACTGGCTGTGACCACTGACCACCAACCTCTGCCCTCCATGGAGGTTCAGTTGTGCCAGGGCCCACTCCACAGAGCAGGACTTACTTCAGCAGGGCTCTGATGCCTGCTGAGTCTGCCCCTTGAGTGTTTCACTTTTGGAGGTGTTTGAGTAGTGGTGCTCTGATATGGTTTGTAGCTGTCCACTGGGTGCACATGCTCTGGGGTTTCCTGGGTAGAGCAGGCCAAGGTCAGCCACTGCCTGGGTTCTATCCTCAGCCACTTGGCATAAGCTATAAGGTGATCTGCAGAATGGCCACTACTTTGCTGTTCTTGGAGGTGCCCAAGCATGGCCAGGCTGTGAACCAAGGCCAGCTGCTGCTAATGCCAGGCCTGGGGCCACTTAACAAGAGGTACAGAGGCTTGCTGAAGCTAGCTGATACTTGTTTGAGAGGAGTTAGTAAGATCTGAAGCATGAGCCAAGACAAGCCATTCATATGGAAAAGCCACTATTAACAGCTTGGGTGTACCTATAAATTAGGTGGGGTGGAGCTTCAGCAAATCACCAGGGCAGGGTAAACAATGTGAGCCAAGTGGATAGAGTCTTAAATATGGCACCCACAGCTCTGTGGCTCTGTGGGGGCAATCAAAGGAACAATGGCCTCCGCCAGCTTTTCTGTCTGGGAGAAAGCTGTCCCCTAGTCATCACCCTGATGCCAAACACTTCAGTTTCTCCCTGTATGCTACTGGTGCCTTTTAAGCTGCTGCTTTAGTGCTGGAGCTCAGAGAGAGGGATCTGATTAGGGTCTGTGCTTGGTCCCTTTATAGGAACTGCTTGGGACTTCAAAAGTTTCTTCCACCGACTCAATCCCCACTGGTTTTTACAGCCAGAAGTTATGTGGACTTACCTTTCTGACACTGGAACCCTGGGCTGGGGGGCCTGGTGTGGGGCTAGGACCCCTTGCTCCCAAGATATCCCTCCTGATCTTTATCTACCACACGTGGATGTGGGACCAGCCTGTTCCACATCTCCTCCCCGCCTACCAGTCTCGATGTAATTTCTTCTTTAATTTTGTAGTTGTAGGACTTCCATTCACCTCAGTTTCTGCTGGTCCTGAATAATGGTTGTTCTATAGTTTAGTTGTAAATTTTAGTGTGAGGAGGTGAGCCGTGTTTACCTAGGCCATCATCTTAGAGAATCTTCATATTTTCCATTACTGATACATCGTTTTCCTTCTGTCTTAACCTTCTCACTCCTCACTGAGTAGATGTAATTTTCTTCTACTTGTTTAAAAGAACATACTTTATTTTTGTTTTCATTGTGCTTACTCTTGAGACATATATTTGTTTATATATTCACCTGAGGTATTAAAGTTATCAATAGCTATTTCTTCTCTCCAACAAGACAAATAGACTAGCATGTTCTCTTACCTCTTCAGACTCTGCTTCCTTATTTCCACCCTAAAACACACAACAATGGCAACAACAACAATACACACATTGATATAGTCTAGAACACATTTAATTCTCAATTCTTATTAATATAGTTTTCCTTTGTTTTTTTAATTTAGCCTTTGCATTATTTTACACAGTAATTAATTTTGCTAGGTTATTTGATCACCTTAACTTCAAATTTCTCTATAGACTCTGTTATATTTATTTTCCTCTTTTTTTGAATATTTCTTCCAAGGTTTTTCAAAATGAGTCTGTGTGGCACAGTTTCTGAAGTTTTTTATGTCAAAAATTATATTTGCTATATTCAGAACATTTTATATTATATCCTCACATTTCAATGTCAGTTTGGCTGGATCTAAAATTCTATGTACAACACTTTAAAAATACTATTTTTTAAAATCTTCTTGCATTCAGCAACTGAGAAGTCTGATGCAAATCTGATGCTTGTTATTTCTTGCTATTTTTGTATGTGAGCTGCTTTTTCTCTCTGGAAACATCTTGGAATTTTTTTCTTAGTTTTCAGTGATTCTAATCAGAGTAATGTGTCCGATTTAGAGATTTTTATCTCTGCAGTTTGGCTCCATATCAGAAGTTCCATTTTCTTTTCTATGTTTTTTTTTCTCTCTCTCATGGGATTCCTATTAACTAAATGTTGGTATTTTTATTCCTCATATCTCTTAACATGTCTTTATTGTTAAAAACATCTATATTCTCCCTTGCCGTCTAGAATCTTCAGGAGGATCTACAGCTCCTTAATTCATTCTTTCACTGTATCTATCCTGCTCCCAGCTATTAGGTCTTTTGTTTCAATTATTATATTTTTCATATTTGCTATTTCTTTTGGTTGTTCTTGCGTTATATTACTAACATTCTTCCTGATCAAGATTCTGACAAGCCAGTGAACCAGCTGGTGCTGCCGGTCCCTTCCCTCCAAAATTAACTGTTGGTAAACTCAAGAAGAGAAGAAAAGCATGGGTATGAAAAACTAACATAAAACTGAGACCCCCTGGGAAGATGAGGAGGCTCTTGTGAGCTGGAGTGGGAGCAAGAGGACACGAGGGGACGGATGCCCACAAACTGGGGCAAGGAGGGGTAGATCGGGGGGACCTTGTGCACTCTAGCCTTGCTCCCCTCATCCCTGTCTGGGGCCATTATCAGCCTCATCACCACAGCAGTTGAGGGGAATAGCTCATCAGCTTGGGGATGGCAGAGAAAGGGTAAGGGGGGCTAATCTGGAGGTAGTGCAAAAAGAAAAAAGGAACATACATACATCCAAATTCTCCTTATTTGTAGTAGTTATGTTCTATAGAGTCACCAAGAACACTGAATTAGCAAGCACTGAACTATTGCTCCCAGGGGAAATGCACGAGTAGGTTCCTGTGAGGCTCTGATCACAGTATTTTCGTCAACTGATCAATACATAACTTTGCTTTATGTGTGTTGCTGTTTAATGATATATCGCTAATGGGTTAACATTGAATTCACGGCCAAAAGCACCATAACTCATGCCTCAGTGAAGCATATCTAACACATGTATTTTCTGCATATGGCACATCAAAGCCTTCCTTCCCTTAGAAACACTGGGTAGCCTTTCAACACTGTTACAGGTTAAATTGTGTCCACCAAAACTTCCTATGTTGAAGCTATAATCACCAATGTGAATGTATTGGAGATGGGGCCTTTATAGAGGCAATTAAGGTTAAATGAGGTCCTAAGGGTGGGGCCTTGATGCAATAGGACTGGTGCCCTTAAACAAAGAGGAAGATACCAAAAGTACAGGTGCCCAGAGAAAAGGCCACGTGAGGACACATTGAGAAGGCAGTCATCTGCAAGCTGGGAAGAGAGTTCTAATCAGAAATCAACACCGCTGGTGCCTTGATCTTGCACTTCCAAAATCTGTGAGAAAATGACTTCTGTTGTTTAAGCCACCCAGTCTGTGGTATCTTGTTGCGGCAGCTTGAACTGACTAATAACACCAATACTAACCTGGGGACCATTTTAAATGATAAAATCACCAACAAAAAGCACAAAAGAGGAATCAAACAGACGAAATGGAGTCAGGTGTCACCACCCCCATGTTTGGCTTATCTAAAAAACCACACCCCTGTGCCAACCATAGTTCTCCCACTTTACACTCTTGTGGCACCTTGTTCTTGACACTACTCTGATTCAGGGTGTGGTATCGTTGGGCTGACTTCTGGAGTCCTGTGTCACTTCCTGAGTCATAGTTAAAGCTCCGCTCAGTCATGTCTCTGTTTTAATAGAGCCCAACTTCCTCAGCTTGAGGTCATCGTGGGTTCCAGTTTACATATTCTATCACCTTTCTATGCTTTTAAAAAATCAGCTTTATCTTTTTGTTTCCTTGGTAGATTTAATTTTTATTTTTGTCAAGGCTTAATATGCATACAGTGTGCAGGAGTGTCCAAACCTTGGCTTGCGGGCCACATGCAGCCCAAGATGGCTATGAATGTGGCCCAACACAAAATCGTAAATTTACTTAAAACCTTTTTTTTTTTTTGGATATAGGTCCTTGTGTTTCATGACTTTGAATACTTCTTTCTGGCCGCTTCTTGCCTGTAAGGTTTTTTTGAGAAATCAGCCAATAGTCTTACGAGAGCTCCTTTGTAGATATCTCTCTCCTTTTCTCTTGCTGCTATTAAGATTATCTCCTTTTCTTTAATCTTGGGTAATGTAATTATGAGATGCCTTGGTGTGTGCTTCCTTGGCAGTTAAAGTGCTTCCCGGATAAGGTAAAGTTAAAGGAGTTCATCATCACCACGCCCTTATTATATAAAATGTTAAAGGGACTTATCTTAGAAAAAGAAGATAAAAAATATGAACAGTAAAATGACAACAAACTCACAACTATCAACAACTGAACCTAAAAAAATCAAACTAAGCAAATAACTAGAATAGGAACAGGATACAGAAATGGGGATCACATGGAGGGTTATCAGCGGGGAGAGGGAAGGGGAAGAACGGGGGGAAAGGTACAGGGAATAAGAAGCATAAACAGTAGGTACAAAATAGACAAGGGAGGTTAAGAATCGTGTGGGAAATGGAGAAGCCAAAGAACTTATATGTACAACCCCTGGACGTGAACTAAGGTGGGGGAATGCTGGTGGAGGGGTGGGGTGG
This sequence comes from Macrotus californicus, assembly GCA_007922815.1. Taxonomy (NCBI): domain Eukaryota; kingdom Metazoa; phylum Chordata; class Mammalia; order Chiroptera; family Phyllostomidae; genus Macrotus; species Macrotus californicus. The sequence continues at coordinate 7,861 of VMDR010001778.1, forward strand.
GTGCAGGGTGGAGGGAAATAAAGGGATGAAAATAAAGGGACAACTGTAATAGCATAATCAGTAAAATATATTTTTTAAAAAAGAAAGTAGGATATAAAAAAAAAAAAACCAACCTTTTTATTTTGCTCATCAATTTTCATTAGTGTTTGTGTATTTAATGTGAGGCCCAAGATAACTCTTCTTCTTCCCGTGTGGCCCAGAGACGTCAAAAGGTTGGACACCCCCAGACAGAATGAAATAGTTCCACAAGGCTTATTACCAAAAATAATAGCAATAATATTAATAGCTCCCTTCTGAATCCCCCTCCCCAACAGATCCCATTCACCAGAAAGAACCACCCTCATATTTTTAAACTGATTGTTTTGGTTTTCACACCTCTGTCTCTAAATTATATGATTATATAGTATAGTGACTTCTTAATTTTTTCCATTTGGGGCATTACTCCTCACTCATAATTTTCCCAACAAGTAATCTTATCATTTTGGATAGATGAATACACTGTGTTTATATTATTCATGGTCATTTAACTGTTAAGTGACATGGCGTATAATGATTTTCTTTCCTGTGCAAGTTATTATTTTTCCTACAATTAATTATTGTCTATTGTTTGTTGAGTAATAGTCTCTGTACTTATCCCTAATTTATTTCCAAACTCTTTCTCAGACGTATAAATCTTTCCTTGATATGCTTAAACACACCAGATTTATCAATGTCATCTTCTGGAACATTTCTCTCCTGGTCCCTTTTCCTATTTCAGTCAGTGCTGATTCACAGCTAAGCTTGCTAGGTGGTGTTTTGATGTTCCCTCTCTGTTTACACCTTCATTTTGGCCCAGCACAGTCTGCTAGTAACTTCCTGGAAAAGGGAACTAAATGAGAGATAAATTTTTAAAGCTGTACACATTTCTGAAAATGTCTTTTTCCTACCCTCATACCTAATTGATACTTTGCCTTAGAATATGAGGCTAGAAATTCCTCAGAATTCAAAGGCATTGCTCGGTTGGCTTCTAGCCTCCCGTACCATTGTGAGAAGTCCAGGATCATTCTAATCCTTTCTAATTCTTGATCCTTAATGGACTCTTTCTCTTGTTCTCTCATCCTTTTCTCTCTAGCTTTTTTTTTTCCCCCAGAGCTCTGAAGTTTTACAATGATGTACCTTTTTGTACCAATTTCTTTCATTGTGCTAGGTCCTTAGTGAGCCTTTTTAATATGGAAATGTGTGTTTTTCTACTTGGGAAAAGTTCTGCAATTATTTCATGGACAATGAACTCCCTGTGCTTCCACTGTCCTCTTTCTGGAATACCCATTATTTAGATTTTGGACTTAACTAGACCTGTTGTATAATTTTAAAATCTTTTTATTACCATTTTTCTCCTCCTCCTCTTTCTTCTGAACACCCTAAGAAATTTTTCCAATATCATCTTTCAGACCCTTTGCTGAGTTTTCCATTCCTCCTCTTATATTTGTATTTTCCAAAATCACTCTTTGTTCTTTTTTTTTTTTTCAATTTAAACATTAGTTTGTTGTTTATGCAGTTACAGTTGTTCTGACTTTTTCTCTTTTGCCCCTCTCCACCTGGATCACCCCACTCCCTCAGGCAACCCCCACATTCTTGTCCACGTCCATGGGTCATACATATATATTCTTTGGCTACTATATTCCCTAGGCTGTCCTTTCCATCCCTATTACTATTTTTTTAATTTAAAAAATTTTGTCACATTTTTTATTGTTGTTCAAGTACAGTTGTCTCCATTTGCCCCCCACCAGTCCCCCCCACCCCATCCATCTCCACTTCACACCCTTGATCTTACCCCTCTTTGGTTTTGTCCATGTGTCCTTTATACCCCATGACTATTCCGCAACAACCAATTCGTGCTTCTTAATCCCTTCACCTCTTTCACCCATCCCTCAGCTGACTTCCTCTCTGGCACCCATCAAAATGTTCTCTGTATCTGTGATTCTGTTTCTGTTCCATTTGTTTGTTTTATGTTTTAGATTCCATTGTTTTGTTTGTTTTTAAAAATATTTTATTTATTTATTTTTTAGAAAGAGGGTAATGGAGAGAGAAAGAGAGAAAAAGAAATATCAGTGTGTGGTTGCCTCTCACACATCCCCCCACTGGGGACCTGGCCTGCAACCCAGGTATGTGCCCTGACTGGGAATCGAACCAGCAACCCTCTGGTTTGCAGGCCCACACTCAATCCACTGAGCTATGCCAGCCAGGGCTGTTTTAGATTCCATTGTTGATAGATATGTATTTATTGCTATTTTATTGTTCATATTATTTTATTTTTATGTATTGATTTTATTTTTATTCATGTTATTGATTATGCTATTACAGTTTTCCTAATTTTTCCTTCTTTACCCAGCACCCCCTACTCCCTCAGGCAAGTCCCAATGCCATAGTTCATGTCCATGGGTCATGCGTATAAGTTCTTTGGCTACTCCATTTCCTATACTGTACTTTATATCCCATGGCTATTGTGTAACTACCTATTTGTACTTCTTAATCCCCTCACCTCTTCACCCATTCGCCCACAACCCCTCCTATCTGGCAACCACCAAAATGCTCTCTGTATCCATGATTCTGTCTCTGTTCTTCTTTGCTTAGTTTGTTTTTGAGATTAAATTGTTGATAGATATGTATTTATTGCCAATTCATTGTTCATAGTTTTGATCTTCTTTTTCTTAAGTAAGTCCCTTTAACATTTCATATAGTAATGGTTTGGTGATAATGAACTCCTTTAGTTTTTTCTTGTCTGGGAAGCTCTTTATCCGCCCTTCAATTCTAAATGATAGCTTTGTTGGGTAGAGCAATCTTGGCTGTAGGTCCCTGATTTTCATGACTGAATATTTCTTGCCAATCCTTTCTAGACTGTAAAGTTTCTTTTGAGAAATCAGCTGACAGTCTTATCGGAATTCCCGTGTAGGTAACTAACTTCTTTTCTCTTGATGCTTTTAAGATACTCTCTTTATTTTTAACCTTTGGCATTTTAATTATGATGTGTCTTGGGGTGGACCTCTTTGGGTTCATCTTGTTTGGGACTTTCTACACTTCCTGGACTTAGATGTCTGTTTCCTTCACCAAATGAGGGAATTTTTCTTTCGTTATTTTTTTTAAATAGGTTTCCAATATCTTGATCTCTTTCTTTTTCTGGCATGCCCACGATGAGAATGTTGGTTAGACTTGAAGTTGTCCCATAGACTGCTTACATTATCCTCATTTTTTTAGATTCTTTTTTTTTCTTGTTATTTTGATTGGTTATATTTTGCTTCCTTATGTTCCAAATCATTGATTTGATTCTCGGCTTCATCCATTCTACTGTTCTTTCCCTGTAAATTGTTCTTTATTTCACTAATGTATCCTTCACTTCTGACTGGTTCTTTTTTATGCTTTTCATGTCCTTTCTTATGCTGTTGAAGTTCTCTCTGAGTTCATCTGCCCTTTCCCTAGGTTCACTGAGCATCCTTATAACCAGTGTTTTGAGTTCTGTATCTGATGGATTGCTTATCTCCATTTCATGTAGCTCTTTTTCTGGAATTTTGATCTGTTCTTTCATTTGGGGCATGTTTCTTTGTCTCCTCATTTTGGCAGCCTCCCTGTGTTTGTTTCTATGTATTAGGTAGATCTCCCAGGCTTGGTAGTATGGCCTAATATAGGAGGTGTCCTATAGGGTCCAGTCACACAGCCTACCCTCTCATTCAAGCAAGGTACTTGAGATGTGTCCACCATGTGGGCTGTATTTACCCTCCTCTTATAGTTGTGCCTTTGATTACTGTTGGCAGGTCCATGGGAGGGATTTACCATATTTTACCATATAATGCACACTTTTTGCCCAAAGTTTTGAGGGAAATATAAGGATGTGCATTATACATGGGTATAATGATTACATGCCATGGGTATAATAATGGGTATAATAATCCTGTGTATAATGCACACAAAAATGTGGGTACATATTATGCATGGCAAGATATGGTACCCAGGCCAGTCAGCTTCAAGGACGAGCTGTGACCACTGACCACCAACCTCCAACCACTATCGAGGATAGGTGGGTGGACAGTGGTACTCTGATGTGGTCTGTAGCTGTCCACTGAGTGTGCAAGCTCTGGGCCATCCTTTGCATGCCAAGGTCAGCCACTGCCAATGTTCTGTCCAGGGACACCCTGCCTAAGCTACAACACGATCTGCAGATGGCTGCTACTTGTGCTGGGTTTAGAGGTGCCCAAGACAGGCCAAGCTGTGAACCAGTGCCAGATGCTGCTAGTACTGGGCCTGGGGCCACAGAAAGAGGTAGGTACATGGCTCACTGAGGCCAGATGCTGCTTATTTGAGAGAATTTAGGAAAATCTGAAGCATAAACCAAGATAAGCCATATGTATGGAAGAGCTGCTGGAAACAGCTTGGGTGAACCCAGAAGTTGAGTGAGGTAGAGCCTTAGAGAATCACCAGTGCAGGGCAAACTGTGTGAGCCAGGCTGCTGGAGTCTCTGATATGGCCCCCTCCTGCTGGCTCTGTCGGGGGAGGGCTCGTCAAAGGAACAGTGGCCTCTTCCAGCTCCTCTGTCTGGCAGAAAGCTGCCCCCAGCTCTCACCCTGATGCCAGATAGTTTGGTTCCGTTCCACATGCCTCTGGTTTCTTTCAAGCTGCTGCCCTCATGTTGGAGCTCCAGTAGGAGGGGACTATTGACTCCAGTCTTCACTCTAGACCTACTACTAGCTCGGTGGTTTTGTTGGGAAACCTTGAACTTCAGTGTGATTGGGATTTTTCCTTGAGCGGATCTTTTTTAAGCTGATAAGTCTTAATATTTTACCTGAAAAATATCATGAGTATTCTGTTTTCTACAAGCTGGGTGAAGTAGGAGCTCCAACACTGAGTAGAAAAATCTTATTTAATTTCTCTTTTTTAAAAACGTAGTCTCCTTCCATCTACTGTGTGTGGCGTCCCCCTACCCAGAAACCCTCTGCTTTACCATGTGCAAAGAATTAACGTGTAGGCCTCCCTAAGCAGTGACTGATCTGAATGGATTAGGGGACAGAATCTGGGATCTAATTGCTTCTTATGCAGATTTTTTTTTTATTCCTCACCTGAAGACAGTTTTTTTCATTGCTTTTGAGAGAGAGAGGAAGGCAGACAGAAACAAAGAGAGACAGAAAAATACCGATATGAAAGAGAAGCACCACTCAGCTGCCTGCTGTCTATGCCCCGACTGGGGATCAAACCCACGACGCTTCGGTTACAGGATCACACTCCAACCAGCTGAGCCACACCGGCCAGGGCTCTGCTGCAGCTCTTTAAGCTGTCTTTCTGTTTTAGCAATCCCCACTCCCACTTCTGAAAGTACTTTGCCTTTAGAGGATTTAATGTAGTAAATCAGTTTGCACCACGGCTTGCTTTACTGCTGCCTTCAGATCGATTCCACTTTTAAAGTTGTCTCAGTTACCGCCCTTCACTCTGCTTTCTCAAGTTCTCACCTTGTGCTGTTTTTTCTTCTTCTTCTGTTTTCTTTGTCCCTGTGGTTTGTGTCTTTCATTTTTGCTAAATTTAATATTTCAGAAAGGAATAAAGGCTCACGCATGGGTTGAGCTGCCACCCCCCCACTAGAAATTCCCCTGCTGCACGGTTACCCCTGCGCTGCCCCCTCCCCAGTCTACAGATCCCTGCATGCTAGGTATCATCCCCCAGTCTGTGTGGCTGGGCCCTGCGGCGCCAGTTCATCTGGGGCCTCCAGGATTGGCTGACTGTCTGGTTGAATCCAAGAAAGTCGGCAGCCCACCCCAAACGTTTGCTGCGAGCACCTCTCCTACGCCAGCCCTGGCCGGCAGGTAGGCCTCCTGGGGACTGGGAGGATGTTAGAAAGACCAGAACTGTCTCTGTCCTGCCTTCCTCAGCTCCGCGTTGCTGTGAATAAATCACCAGGCTGTCTAGGGGAGTGGTGGCCAGACGTATTATCAGAGTGGCCTTGCTTGTGGGGCCAGGGTGGGGACAGCAGGCTAGTGGCTCAGTCTCGGCTTTGTGGGGTGGTTTCACACGTCTGTTTAGGTCTAATGAATCTGGCGGAGCGTATCATCCATTTGTCCTCTGTGGCCAGTGTTAGAAAACTAAGGTAAATCAAACTCATAGCACACAAGTCACCTCGCAGAATGCTTATTTATGGATTTGTAATGGGCTGTGTCTCTTCCCAGTTAATGGATCCTTTATATCTACTAGGCAGGGTATTCTTCTCAGGTATCAGGCCAGAAAGAAAGCTCATAGTTACCATGTCTTCTGTACACCAGGGCATACTATTCACATTTTCTTACATTATTTCCAGTTAATCTGCACTCTAACCCCATGAGGTGTTATCCCCATTTTACACAAGAGGAAACCCGTTGTTCAAAGAGGCTGAGTAAATTTCTCAAGCTTGCAAAGCCAGTGAGAGAGACTCAGAACTTTCTGGCTGTCGTACTGACAGACCTCCTTCTACTCTAAACTAGATGACCACAGAGTGTGACTGAGTCGAGATGGATGGTCTCACAAGTTTCAGGTCACAGCAGAATTCAGGAGTCAAGAAAGTCCACTCAGATGAACTTCGTTCCACCTGAGTTCTGAAAGAAGTGAGGAGTGTGGGCAGTGGCCCTGAGGGAGAGCATCCGGGGAGTTCGAGGAACCATGCAGCTGCAGCCCGGCGAGCATGGGCAAACCCGGGGAGGCCCGTAGAGACCGCATGGAGAAGACTGAGATGAAATGGCCAGACCATAGCCCAGGTCTCCAGTTGCGAGGCTCAGACTGTTCTTTAGGAAGGGCAGAAAGGCTATCAAAACACCCAGAATTTTCTATCTTCATATTACACTCTAGGATATTCCAGTCCCTCAGATTACCTGGATACTTCTTTCCAACATGGCTGACTTCCTTGTGTTGGTAATTTCCCGCAGATTTGTTAACTGGGCTATCACTGTTTTTCTTACGATGCTGTGCTATCTACAAAGTCTTCAAGCTTAACCAGTCACTAATGATTAGTAATTTGAGGACCAGTAGACCCATGGTTCCTCAACTTGAATGCCTGTTGGAATCACCTAGAGAGGTTATTAAAAATACAGCAGCTTGTTCTGGCTGATGTGACTCAGCACCAGCCTGTGAACCAAGGGGTCACTGATTCGATTCCCAATCAGGGCATATGTCTGGGTTGTGGGCCAGGTCCCTGGCTGGGGACATGTAGAAGGCAACTGCTTGATGGTCCTCTCGCACGTCAATGTTTCCTTCCCCCTCTTTCTCCCTCCCTTCCCCTCTCTCTAAAATCAATCAATCAATCAGTCAATCAATAAATAAAATCTTTAAAAAAAAATACAGAGGCTTAAGACCCAACCTAACCACTAAATCACACAAGCTCTACAAGCTATTACCCAGCTGGTCTGACCCCTTCTCAGAAAGTGCATGCTCTGGGACAAGGTTGGTGGGAGGCCACACAATGCCGGACAGGCGGGTGAAGGCAGCAAAAGCCCTGAGCAAGGCCGATGCTTTCTGCCTCCCGGTGAAGATTCCAGCAGCACAGGGAGTGTGTGTGCTCACCTCCCTTTCTTTCATAAAGGCTATACTCACCCATTGAATCAGTTACCTAGTGCCATTTCTACAAAGTGCTGTGGTCATTGTCCTCAAGAAGCTTATTAACGATGCATTTCATCGATCCAAGATGCACGTCTTTTCACATTTTAGCATCTCAGAAGTGGGGGTGTGCATAAAAGTCGGTTGTACCCTAGCTTTGTTATGATGCACTTGAGAGCTTTTCTTTTTGTGGTACGTAAGATAATGGTGCTACTTAAAAATCAGTGGTATCTTCAAACTGATGACACGCAGCAGTTGAGAAAGGAACGACGTATTTGTGTAGTCAGGTAGCTCACACGGGTTTTGTTCCTGCTGTTCCCTCTACGTGGGTAACTCCCACCTCTGCTTCACCAGATCTACTAATCTATTACAACTTGATTCAAATGGGAAGGCTTCTGTGTCACCCCAGTCCCACCACTCAATCTATAGTCCAAATCTTCCCTCTGGCCGTCTGTACTTGCCACTGACGTATACTTATCACACCCTTTCATTTGTCCTGTAATTGGCCTGCCCCTCCCCCAAACAGATTGCGAGGTCCTGAAACAAAGGTGCAGCCATACGCCTCTGTGTTTCTCGTACCTAGCACAGAGCCTGGGATGCAGTAGAAGTTCAATAAATGTTTGTTGAATGAATGAATGATAAAAGATGGAATGGTGACAGGCAGTATATGAGCTGTCTTATATGTAACGCCATAGGATTTCAGAAAAAAGGCGGAGCACCAGGCTGGAAAGGCCAAGGGTGGCTTCGTGAAGGGAATGGGGGGCAAAGGCCATTCTGCAGGACAGCTGATGGAATGGCTCGGGGCTGAAGTGAGGAATGAGAAAGGGGCAGTGCTCAGTCCCTCACCCCTCCTCTGAGGTAGATCCTGGGACGACTGTTACTTGGCTGGATTTCAGGTGTGAACGTCCTTATTAATAAACTCTGAGTGCTCAGGAATAAGTAGTTCAACCCCCATTGAGCTCTCACAGGAAGTTCTGAACAACACACATACATTGTGGTTTAGACCTCAGAACTTCCTGCCGGAGCCTGGTAAGATTTAACAAGTGCGAGAGGCCAGGAGAAGGCGGCGGACGGGACCACAACCACGGCACTGACATCTCAAAACAGGTGCCTTCTCACCACCTATTTTCTAGAACCTTAACTGAAACTCGTTTTGTTCTCCCCGCATCCTCCAAAGTCTAGCTAACATGCTTCTAACTGGAGATGGGGTCTGACCTTTTAAGAATGGTCATTGAAGACACCTGGGATTTAATTCAGCTGGGTTGTCTCTTAGCCTGGGCTTTAAAAACATATTATTTTTATTGTATTTTTTCCAACACCATGTATCTATCCCCTTACCCCCCTGCCTCCAATCACCACACTGTTGTCTATGTCCATGAGCCCTTTTTCCTTTTTGCTCCATCCCTCCACCCGCTACCCACACCCGCCACTGCCCAGAGCTGTCAGCCTAGCCGGCCCTTTGGCATGTCATCTGATAGGCTCATGGCACCTTCAGTATTCATGGATTCCTCTGTCTCCCAGGATGACTCTATAGGTCATTGTGACCGTGTCTGAACAGTTAAGGAAGTGAGACTCAAAGGATTACGTTTTCTGGTGCCTCTTGTCAACTGTGTGCACAGAGGTTTCAATTCATTCCACAGATCTACAAGTAGCTGGTCAGGCCAGCTTTGCAGCTGAGACCTGGGGAGCAAGTTCTGGTGGTTCTGGTGGGGTCAGGGGCCCAGGTGAGTTGGGGCCAACTTGGTCCTGCTGCCACACCAGCCAGCCTCTTTTTTATGCAGCAGCTTGATGTTGGGCCCCTTTCTATAGTGAGTAGACACTGGGATCCAGTCAAAGCTTTTATTTCACATCTACTCCCGACACGGTGGGCAAGCATCCACCAGGAACATAAGAAACCCAAGAGTGTCTCGGACAGGCAGGCGGCTTGTAGCAAGACATGGCACAGCGAACGCTGCATGTTGCACAGAGAGACGAGGAGCACTCTAGGGTTTTGTGCTTGGTCACCCATCATCCTAACAATTCCACTTTTATTGTCTCTGCCTTCCTGGTGCAGTGGAGCTTTAGGAGGAGGCCAGAGACTCCAGATGTTAGATCACGTGGCTGAGATAGGAGTGCAGGTGTGGTTGTGGCCCATGAGCTGGGGAGGCGATGATGTCTGCCTTGTAGGACACAGCTGATGGAAATGCAGGTGTCCACACCGGAGTGCAGGAATTCCACAGTGCCTTCCTGGGAAGAGACGGTTTTCATCTCTTTTAATCAGAGGAAGGGAACGGCTCTGCCAGAAGACAGTTAGGAGTTTTCTGAGGCCCCACGGGGAGGTTTTGGTTGGACTCGAGGCCTGGGGAGGGGAGGGCCTTTCTGCTGGCGAGTTTGTGTGCCAGGGGGAGCAAGAGGCCTCTTCTGCTGCTGGTTCTGGTGAGGGTGCTGGACACGGTGGCCAGGAGGCGGGGGACGATGACCATGTGCCTTGGGACGATGACCCGGTGGTGGAGGAGGTTGGGATGTGGCTGGATTTTGAAGAGCTGAAGCCGGAATTTGATGGGGCTTCTGGTGCCTTTCCTCAGAGGTCATTTTGTGTGCTCTGATCTCCAGTTCCTCATCTGCAATAATAAAACCTCTAAAGAGTTCATCTGGCCACAATATGATCAATGCAACTATTTATCAAGTGTACTTCCTGCATACAAAGCATAGTGCTAGCCCCTTTCAGGGATGTGATGAGGAAGCAGAAGCTGCTCCTGGCAGCAGTGTGGACTGCCCACCAGCAAGGTGGAATGAGAGCCTGGGGCTTTAAGAACTCCAGGAGCCAGAAGCAAGTAGACAGGTGGCGGGGGGTGGGGGGGCTTTGTGCCTGGGTCTCCCAGGAGCAGAGAGAGCACTGAGACCCTCCAGCTCCCGCCTCTATGCCATCCTAGAGGCTCTGAGTAGGCAGAGAGGACATCAGCCATGACCTTCCTTCAGGTGGCTTTCTCTGTTAGATCTGCCTTTCACCCAGTTTGACTCCTACGCAACCCACATTCTGGTGAGGGCTGGAGAATACATGAGGGGTTTTTTAGTCCTTAGAGACTTACTAGTTTCTCAGAAATTCAGAAGTAAGTCCCATCCTCTGATTAGGAGGAAAAGAATCCCTCCTCTGGGCACCCTCTGGGATTTTGTGCTTTGCGTGACCATCTTCCACGAAGACGGGCCCATGACTTGCAGTGATGTCATTTTTCCTATGCTGTCTCAAAACCATGCAGAAAATGTGTGAGATGCTCAGCTGCTAGAGATCTGGAGGACCCCCTGGCCCCTCCGGCCCCCTTCAGGGCACCCGTTCAGTGCTGTAGCCCCTGTGCCCAAGGCCATCCTTGCAGCACACTCCTGAGAGAGGCAGGAGGAAGGTGTGCACCCTGAGGTCACGTCATTGCAGGTCTTAGCAAATGCAGGCCCTCTAGACTGAGCATCACCCTGTGACTTCGGGTGATAATGCCTACCCAAAGGCTTCTTCCCAGGGCTGGAAATCAGCCTCAGGCAGCTTCCAATGTGAGGACTTAAGGCAGCAACGTGGTTTGGACATGTGAGGGGCCAGTGTGCTCTAAGCACACAAAGAAGAGGCCATGGAAAGGGAAAGATACACCCTGTGTGCCAACCCTGGTGTCCCCAGGTCATGCCACCAGGCAGAGGACTGTCCTGTGACCCCACTTGCAGCTGTGGGACCGTGGCGGTCCATTTTCATCCCCTATGTGGCAGACGTGGCCTGGCCATTTGTTCACTAGTCTGCTCACCACTGTTCTATTCATTTGTTCTTCGAAAATGTATCCCCCTCCCCAGGTGTTATGTGCCATTGCTAAGTGGCATTGGTGGCCCAGATACAACACTGTCCTCAGGAAGCCTAAAATCAAGTAAGTGGGACCGCAAATCACAATGTCAGTCTCCAGTAAGAGCCCAGGGTCCCCCAAGGGGTGCAGACCAAGAACCCCATGAGTCCAAGAGGAGTTGGATGTGCCCAAGTGACCGAGACCTCTGGCTGGCTTGGACGGAGTGGGCTAGCGGTGGCTCTGCACAACCATCTGGTCAGAGCAGGGCTGTGGACCCCAACATGCCCACACCCAAAGAGCAGTCCCTGCCCAATGTCTGCTCCAAGCAATTCCTCCAGGCTCAGTGTCCTTCTCCTGCATTTCATCTCCTGGTTACTCAACCCAGGGCCAGGGCCAGAGTGAAATCAGGAGGGCACCTGGGCCCTGATGCTCAAGGCTGTGCAAGAGCAGGGTCTAGGGAGAGGTCTCTTTAAATTTTGCGCCCTGAGCTCCTTGCTGGCCTCACCCTAGCCCTGACTCAGCCTACTGGCTATAGAATTTGGGGCAAATCATTGAACCTCACTGAGCTTAAATGTCCTCATCTGCTTGAATGGTACCAGTTTAGTAAGATCACTTGGAAAGTTGGGTAAGATAATGAATACGAAGCAGTATTACAGAGATCAGTGTGACTGTCGTCACTGGGAGGCAGTCATCATTGGGCCATTTCAGCCCGGGGGAAGCACAGACTGCCTTGTCATGGGGTGGCCTGTGAGCTCTACTTTGGAAGAATAAGTGATCTCTGATGATTAGGTGACGGAGAAGGGGCCTTTGTAGAGGTAAAGGGGGCAGAGAACAGCCGAGCAAGGCACCAAAGTGAGGATGTCACAGTTGCCTACGGGACTCAGCAGGCGACTCTGTGCCCCTGGGATGAAGAGTGTGGGAAGGGTGGTGGTAGAAACCTGGGGCAATGGTGCAGTGTGACTTAGGGCTCAGGGCCAGTGGCCTGAAGGAGACCTGAGGAGAGAGGTCTGCAGGAAGTCAAATCTCAAGGTACCAGCCCAAGGCCTCCACTGCCTAGGGGGTTCAGACCAGGTCCTTCCTTGGGGGGGGTGCCCATTCTAGGAAAAGACCCAGAGTGAGGGGACCCAGTCCTACAGAGAAGGTAAGATTATACAGAACCTGAGGGGCCTGCCTGGCTGCATGTCCTACCAATGGCTGAAGCCCCCTGCTGGGCCCACCTGCAGCCTGGGGTCCCAACAGCCCCATCCCAGCACCTATGGAGACACCTACTATGCCATTAGAGCTGTCCCCTCTTATCCAAGGTCTCACTTTCTGTGGTTTCAGTCGCCTGCTGTCAACTGCAGTGCAAAACTATTAAATGGAAAATTCTAGAAATAAACAGTTTGTCAATTTTCAATTGCACTCTGCTCTGAATAGCATGATGAAATCTACTCTGTCCTGTCCAGATGTGAATCATCCCTTTGTCCGATGCATTCGCGCCGTGTACGCTCCCCGCCTATTAGTCGCTGAGTAGCCGCCTAGTTATCAGATCAGCTGCGGAAGCAACCCAAAGGTTGTGTTCAAGTCACACTCACTTTACTTAATAATGGCCCCAAAGCCATTCACATGACTTTCACTACAATATATTGTTATAGTTTTTCTATTTTGTTATGAGTTACTATTGTTCATCTCCTATTATGCCTAAAGTTATAAATTAAATTTTATTATCAGGATGTATTTGTTGGAAAAACGTAGTATATATAGGGTTCCGTACTATCCGTGGCTTCAGGCCTCCGTCCACTGTGGGGTTTGGGACGTAGTCCCCGCAGATAAGAGGGGAACGCTGTGTCTGAACCCACTGTCTCTCGTGGCCTGGATGCTCCTTGCGCCAGCTCCCCACTTATGAGCATAATCTTTTTATTCTTGGTGGGTGTTCGACAGGCCTGATTCAAGGAAGAAACACTCAGAGCCCTAACACACCCCCTCTGAACAGTGAATTGGAACAGGAGGCGTATACACCTGGCTTCACAATGAGGGGCACGTCCACCCCCATAGGCGAGGACAAGGTGCTTGTTCACAGAAACGGAGGTTTGAAGCTCACCTTCCTACCCAGGTAGACATCTGTGGCTCATTCAAAATGCGTCCACCCAGCCTTGCACGGAATCGACCTCAGGTGGTAGGTTCCAATGGGGCCAACCTGGATTCGGCTGCTTACAACTCCCCCTTTGTCATCACTGAAAATTTGTTTTTCAGAACTTACGCTAACCACAAAATGGAACAAACTGTAACCACCGGTTATAGCCCTGACGTTCGGAAACTACCCGTCTCCATCACTTTCCTGCCAGACTCGAGTGTCATCCCCCTGAGTTATTTCCACAGGGATTCTGCCCGGCCCCCGTGGAACAGAGGCGGAAGCTTACCATTTCTCCTTCTGTGCACTTTTCTCCTCCTGCTGATGTGGAGTAGTATGAAGAGTGCCACAAAGAGTAGGAAGAGAACCCCTCCACCACAAATGCCAATGATGAGGAAGATATCCAGACTTTTCTCTGCAAAACGAACAGAGGTGGGATGGAGGGGGGGGTCCTGGACAGAGGGGTCTTCATTGCTCTAGCCCAGGGCTCCTGCCTCCCAGGTTAACCAGATAACAGAGCTTAATGAATGGGACTTTTCAACCTCAAGAAGGCCAAGCTCACGGAGGGTGATGGATTGTTGATCCCCAAAAGGATACAAGGTCCAGGACCAGCCCCCTCTGGATGCTCCTTGAGGAGCTGCCCCCCTGGACTAGAATCCTGGATCCTTCATGTGCCAGGGCACGACACTGTCCATGGCCCCCAGTAAAGGAGACGGTCATAGCAGTTTAGCTCTGAAAAGGAGTTGAGGGACCATGTAGTATCGCCTCCAGTTTCACAGACAAGGCGCATGGAGGGAGGATGAGCTGCCCGAGGCCACAAAGTATCTCCTCGAGTGGTACCTCTAAGCAGTCCAGGTTCTAAAACCTCTAAACCTCAGGGTTTCTGCACTGTTCCCCAGCTTCCTGTCTGGCTGCCCTCCCATAGCACCTTTCCACCCCACTCTCTGGAGAAGGCCAAGTCCAAAGACCAAGGGTTAATGTGGCTGATCCATCCCAGCCCTGACCGCACAGCAACACCCCCCGCCCTCACACTTCCTGGGCCTGTGAGAGAAGCTGTGGCACTGAGTCAGCAGTGGCAGTGGACTTGATCTTCAGCTCCCAGACCTCCTTCAGGCACTGTAATGCAGTGAGGGTAACAGTGACTCGGTGTTTAAAGAAAGGGGTTCAAGTTCCAGACCCCTCTAGGCAAGAGCTACCGTATTTTGCCATGTATAATGTGCCCCCGCATTTTCTTTCAGGAAAAAAATCTTTTGTTTTAATTTTTTAATTCAATTTTTAATTTATGTATATTTAGACACTTGCATTTTGCATTATAAAGGGATTTTAGCATTTATCTTTAAACATACAGATATGTTCTGGAGTTACACTTTTAACATGTAAGCATACATAAAAGCATTAAAAACATGCATATAGATATGGAATTAGTATCCATGTGCAATGTGCATCCTTTTTTTTCCCCTTCAAAAATTTGAGCAAAAAAGTATGCATTGTACATGGCAAAATATAGTATGTGACCTTTGGCAAGTTGCTCCACCTCTCTGAGCCAGCTCCTTTCTTTGTAAAATGGAGATGGTGAAACTCACATCACCGGGTGGCTGCTGGAAGTCAATCAGATAAAGGATGTGAAAGTACTTTGGAAACTGTAAAACAAGGCACAAAGGCAAAGAGGTCCTGCCCTGGGGGTGGGGCGCTGCTGGGCCATCTGCCCTCTGTGAGTCAATGACAGCTAGAAAAGCAGCAGATGAGGTTAGGGGCCAGGGGACATGGACCTCTGGGGGACAAACTGGAGCTCAGCCCAGCATCACCAAGAAACCCTTCTCTAGCCAAATATTCCTAGGAAGATACTCTTCTACGCAGAGCCCAGGATGGGCCCCAGGAGCAAGCCAGAGGCCCAGACATCCACCTGCAGCCTGCAGTGATGTGCTGACCCTTGCTTTCCTTCAGTTTTCTCTGACCTATTCTTTGCCTGCCAACTGGACAACCCGTCTGGTCTGTGGATGAAGGGGCTTCCTTTACAAAAGCAGGCATAATCCTAAACTGCTGTGATATGGGCCCAAGAAAGTATCTAGGGTTCTTCGAGATCTGCTGGCTGAGAGTCGAGGCTGGGGCTGCTGGAGTGTCCATCAGGCTGAGTAAAGAGTTTCCCAGGTTCTGACTTAGACAGGCCAGGACAGGCCTGGGACTTTTTGGGGAGCATGGGGCTCAGCTGGGCAACCACCAGCTCATCTTCTCTGAGTCCTCACATGGGGCAGCCACATCCTTAACTTGGGCACACTAACAAAGCAAACAGTAAGTCGAAGGTTTGTCCAGCACAGCCCCCTGGGGTGCCTGGGGGTGCTCTCTGTGGGGGACATCCCAGAAGCATTCAAAACTATGTGCCCAGGGTCTAAAGCCAACCACCCTCCTCCCTGCACTCCTTGGAGAACGTGCCCTCTGTCCTGTGTTCTGTTTTCTGAGCCAAATGCTTAGTCTTATCGTCACTCCTCTCTGCCTTGGCCTTTCAGGAGGAAACATCCAGATCCTTTGTCAGGCCTTCAAGAGCAGCCTCCTTCTCCCCAGTTCTCCACCCCACTCCCCCCAAATATTCCTCCCATCTCTGTGTGGCTCTTCCCAGGCTGGCTCCTGCCCTGCACCGCAGAGTAAGGGGCGTGAAGATTCCACACTTCGAACCTCAGCATCCCCCAAGGCCTTCCCTCCGTCCCTAATGCACACACGGGTCTATACTGGTTGAATCTAGTTTTAAAAAAATGGAGTAGGGTAGTCAGATAAAATGCAGGATGCCCAGTGAAAGTTTAATTAAACAATAAATAATTTTTAGTTTAAGTATGTCCCATACAACATTTGGAACATATTCATGCTGTCCTTTTATCTGCTAAATCTGGCAACTCATCAAGGGCCTCCTGAAAGGGGAAAAGGGGCCGTGAAGTCAAGGAGGGGCCCCTGGATTCACTGAGCTGCAGTGATGGAGCAGTGCTGGTGAGCAGACGCATGGGATGAAACGACGCCTACGTGTGTGGTGGGCAGACTCTTGGATGGCCCCAGAGATCCCTGCCCGCCAGTATTCCTGCCTTTGTGTCATCCCCTCCAAGTGAAGATGGGCCAGACTTGCTGGTTGCTTCTACTCACTAGAATACAGCAAAAGTGCTGGGATACCTATCACTCCTGATGTTGTTATTAAATGTTCATGGCTTTTGTTTTGAGCCCTTTTTCCCTTCTTGCTGAGATTGCTCAAAGGGATGCTGGCTGCCATACTGTGAAGCAGCCCAATGGCCCACGTGAGTGAGCTTGGACGCAGACCCCCCCACAGAGCCTGGCCATGATTGACAGTCGTTCTGCCAGTGTCCGAAGTGTAGCTTCATGAAGGACACTGAGTCAGGACCACTAAGTCACCTTCAGATTCGTGACTCACAGAATCTGTGAGATAATAATTACTTCTTGTTTTAAACCACAAAATGTGGGATAACTTTTAATGCAGCAACAAATAACTAATTCAAAGAATATATATAAAAAAGACTTACTTCTGACTTCACGCCAGCCCAGGGCTGCTTCCTAAGGTCACTGATCAGCCACAGTCACTGCAGAAACTCTGGACGTCTGACTGAATGACTATATTTTGTGCTCAGTTTCCCTTGGAAAGCCTTAACCAGACAGCACTGGGAAGATAATCACAGAGTCTCAAATGAGTAGACTCTTGGGAATCAGAGGGCTCAATTTCTTCGTGGACCAGGAGGCCGAAGCCCAGACGGTAAAGAAGTCTGTCGAGGCCCTCCCGCTGCGTCTGGTCAGACCCAAGCTAGAAGTCCAGGCCTCTGGCTCTCAGAGCTGAGCACTACCACACACTGCCTCTCAGAACTTACTTCTGGGGTGACATCAGGCTGCGGCACCAGGAAAGAACTTACACTCTTAGAGTTTCAGGACTTCCGGTGCTGGTGGCAATGCCAGGCTGTCTGCTCTAAGGCAGGGAAGCGTTTCCTCATTATATCCATGGGCCTCCCTGGCCTCACGCTCTTCTTCCCCCAGCCCCCTAACTCCACGTGTTTTCTACAGTCTCTGTTAGGAGGTGCTGGCCTCCTCCCTTCCGGAAAGGAATCTTTTTTTGCTCTCTTCATCATGACCCTGGGAATCACCACTGTAGTTTCTGACTAGTTGAAGGACCTTGGGCAAGTAAGTCTGTCTCTCTGGGCAGTGGAGGTTTGTATCAGATAGTCTCTATAGCTTCTTCTAGGTCTTCAACTTGGCAGTTCTTTCTCCCGAAAGAGCTTTATAAGGGCCTGAGGCTACACCATGCTCTGAGGGGGGCGCCCGAGGTGGGTAACCACAGAACACCACCTCTTCTCTCCTCTAAGTCTTCTTTTACAGGTTTCCAAGGGGGAGGGGCATGTTTTCAGCTCTCATCCTGAGTCAAGGCTGCCTCCCAGTCCAGGCACCTGGGCCCTGGAGCAGGTCTCCACCATGGGCCTGGCAGGCTGTGTTTGTGAAGTGAACTTGGCGTGTCTGACTAGTGCCTGCCACATACCTGGACACGTGAGGTCCACCACGCTGGTTTCCTCATTGATCGTGTTATTTGCTGTGCACTTGAATGACGTATTTTGTTTGGCGGTCCACTTGTATAGGATGACCTTCTGACCTTCTTTGATATACCTCTTACCTTGATACAGTTTTAACTTAGGGTTGGTTCCGTTTGTTACCTTACAGATCAGGGTTGTGTTGGTACAATTCCAGGAGATCTCAGGTTTTGAGACCCTCTCTGAAAAGAAAATAAAGATCCAATTCATACCAGGCAACTTTCTGATTATGATATGATTAATAGACATACCTATTTGTAGACGGGGAAACAATGTCCATTGGAGACCAGGGACAGTTTCAAAGACCCGTAGCAATTTTTCAAAATCATTTTTATTGTATGTATACAGCACATTCAGAACAAATTTATTTATGATAAACTTGATAGATACATTATATCAGTAAAAAATATATATCAGATGTTTAAGTGCTGTTTTATACCTTAAAATGTTTCCATATACATGATATCACTTAATCCTAGCAAGCAGAAAGGCTGATGTTTTTCTCCTGTTGACATATGAAGTGCCCAAGGCTCTGAGAAGTTAAGTTGGCTGGGTTCTTACCCAGAGTTTCTTGGCCACTTACTGTGCCTCGCTGGACTTCACCTCTAAGAGACGGATGGAAAGACCAGTCCTACCTGCGGTGCCAGGGACGACACGCAACAAAGCCCAGGGCAAAGCGTCAGGCACTGACCTTGGTGGTGGTCGGCACATTCATCACCCAAACTCTTTGCCTCTGCTCTCCTGACAGGAGGGTATGCAACTGGTCTGGCCTTGGCGTCACATGGGCCAGTCCTAGGCCACCACTTGTAGCTGTGTGACCTCTTCCTTCTTCTCTTCTGCTCTTTTTCTCATACTTTACTCTCTTTCCCCAGACTTGCCACCTTCCCCGCCCGGTTTCCCTCCATTCATGGTGCAGACGGATGGCTCATTTCCCCATGAGTCCCTGGCTCCCTGGCTCCCAAGCAGCAATCTCTTGTCCAGGAAATTTCCCACCAAATACCATTTCTGTCTGAAGATACAGGCATGCAGAAATTGAGTGTTTTCCTGCATCTTTGGATTCTGTGTGGCCCAGGAAGAGGGGGCGAAGAAACTCCACCGTGCAAGAAGACAGGGTCAGGGCATAATCTGGGGGTTGCGTCGAGACATTCACTTGTCTTTTTGAAATGGAAGTATTCTTTTTTCTATTTATTGGAGTAACATCCGGTCGTTGCTAACATTTATTTTAAAGGTTTCAAGATTAAAAATCACTTGCAATTCCACTACCCAGAGCCAATAATTATGAATGCTTTGAGGTATATCTTTAGCAGGTATTTTCTATGCATTATATACACATATAAAAATAATGTTTTAAAAACCAAAACTCTATCATATGATTTTGTAATCTACCTTTTTTCCTTTACTGATCTTTTATGAAATTCTTTCCCTTAAAAATATGAAATAATACCACCGCTATCTTTTTAAACGATGAATATTCTTCAATTAATGAATAACTTTCCAACTGCTGGGGACTTTTAAATCCTCTCCAGTGTTTCTCTAATATAAACCACGCAGTGAGGAGCAATTTCTCAAAGTCCTATCTTTGTGCGTATCCTCTCCATAAGATAGCTTCCTAGCAGAGGACTGGCCAGGTCAAGTGGGGCCCATCTCACGGACAAGAACTCCTTCATTTTTGGTTGCGAGGATTAACTGCTCCCCCACAAACACCTGCTTTGAAGGGGCTCTCACTGCCAGTGGCCGCAGCGCTGCATTAAGGGGCTTTGGGGGCCAGGACTGTAGCTGGGAGCAGCACCATGAAGGACCAATGAGATGGGGGAGGACACTAAGTCAACAGGCACTGGGCCCCGCGCACCGTAAGGCACCTCTCCTCAGTTGCCTCTGGCGAAGCCGGGTCTCACTGAGTACCTCCTGCGGTTCTTATTATGAAAATCAGACCCAGAGCAGACAGAGAATTTACTCAAGGCCATGTGGCAAGTAGTGGGACCAGAATACAGTCTGAGCTAAGATGTTCTGAGATACACACACACACACACACACACACACACACACACACAGACAGAGGGTGGGGTGACTCTTGTGTCATGGAAAGTTCTCTATCTTTTGGCCCAGGAGTGCAGGGTTTATTTTTAGGTACTCAAGATGTTCTAAAATTGTGGTGATGGTTACAGAAGTTGGAATGTACCGAACACCACTGAATTATGCACTTTAAATGGGTGGATTTTGTGGTGCGTGAATCGTGTCTCCATAAAGTTTTTTGGAAAGAAGAAATGTCACTGTCCTTGCTGAAAGAAGCCCCGGGTTTAGATCCCGACTTTGCAGCAAACTGTGAGACTTTAGACAAGTCACTTCTGTTTCCTTGGAGATGAGAAGGGGACAATGACAGCTACCTCTCAGGATGGTTGGTGACCATAACTAAGCTCGTATAAGCAAAGCGCTCGGCACCCAGCAGGTGGGCACTGCCACTGCTCCGATACTAGAGGAGAGGGACAGTGTGGGGCTCACGGTCAAAGCAGGACACTCAGCCCCTGTGGGCAGGAGTCCACAGACCGGGAGGGCCCAGAGCCCCACAGGCAGAGGCCTCTTCTGCCTCCATTCTCCGGCCCACCCCGTTTCTGGAATGTGCTCTCCATTCAAGGTTGAGGACTAAGGTGTGTAAAGTTGTCATCTGCTGGGAGCTGACAGTGTCTGGGACAGCTGGAGAGGGGTGGCAGCCGGGTCTGCATTCTGAGAACGAACAGGGCTGGAGGGATAGCCTGGGTAGGAGGCGAGGGGTTTCGGCTCCTCATGGCATTTCCTGTGTGAAGCACAAAAGTGTTTCTCTGCTCACTGAGTTGCTGGCTTGCGCACATGCTGGGGTTCCTGCCCCCCTCTCCAGGCCAGGCGCAGCTTCCTCTTCTCACTTCTTGTCACCCCCTTTCAAGCAGCTCCTGAACCTTCAGCTACAGTGTCATTTCAATTCCACTTTCTCTTCCCTCTGTCCCACACCCATGCCATCCTGCCCATGCTTTCTCCACATATGACTTCAGACACTCACTCTTCCTCATTTTACAGGCACCCTTTAGTCTAGGCCAGTGGGTACCAGCCTTCGCTACTGATCAGAATCCCCCGGCGACCTTTAGACCCTACTGATGCCCAGGTCCTACACTGAAGTATTCTGGCTTAATTGGTCCGGGATGGAACCTGGGCACGAGTGACTTTCAATAGCACCTCAGTTGATTCTAACATGTGACCAGGGTTAAGAATCACAAACCAGCCCCCGTCCCCTTCACTTGGATGCTGCAGCAGCTCCCTGGCTAGTCTCTCCATGCCACCATCTGCAGTGGGCACTCCTGCCTCCCGGCCCCTGCTCAGACACACAGAGCCACATCTTGTCATTGTCTACAGAAGTCAGCAAAAATCATCTTTCACCTTGGACCGCTCTGATGTGGAGCAGGTCAGAAACAAGGGTGCTTCACCCCTAAATTCACTATTTCCAGCCGTTTCCTGCCTTGCAACTACTTCTTCAGGGCCTCTTGCCTTGAAATTGTCTCTCTAGTTGAAAGACCCACTGCTCTCCAGTGGGCCTCACCTTCCCTGCCCCACACCTAGCTTGCCTCTTCATCATCCCCTGGAATGCCTACCTTTTTCTTTCGCAACACCTGTTCCCTCCTCCTGATTAATGCTGCCTTAAGCCAGGTTCTTCACTCAGCCCCACATTCCCATAACCACAGAAGAGACAGTTTTAGGCAGATAGACGGTATCATCTCTGTATGTCCATGTGTGGATTCCATCTCCCACATGACGGGAGCCTCCCCTGAGGCAGGAGGGATGCACTGGCTTTCCTCCCAGGCTCCCCCAGGGCTGAGGTCAGGGCTGGGATCATTCCGTAAACGCTATCTCCCAAATTGCTAAATAGCACCCATATTCAGATGGAGGAATTTAGGGAGTGCAGACTTACCTAGAACGCTCAAATGGAATGTTCTGGTAAATATCTGGTGTCCAACCTTGTTATATATGACTATCTTGAAGCTGGAATGATCACTTCTCTGCAGATGTTTGATTGTCAGAGTCCCATTGACGGACACTTGGTATCCTTTCTGCTGGTCACGCACGTTGCCTGCCCTGACTCGTGCAATCCTGTCGTCACTTTTGAACCATTGGATATCATCCACGTCGTCGTGCTTTTGATCAGCAAAGTCCAGGGTGATGTGATGGTTCAGGACACCCTTGACCTCAACGATGTCTGTCTCTGTAAAAAGCAAGACGGTGACGGAGGCCTTGAGACTCACTGCCAGTGAGAGCCAGGCTGTGACCTCTTAGACTCTACAGCTGAGTCTCCAAAGAAGCTTATCACGGAGGCTGTGGAGACCCACACACCGACTTACCTTGGGCAGAAAGGATGAAGATCAGAAGGAAGCTGGTTAAAATTTTACATGCGAGGCTCATCTTTGGGGTTAGTTTCCTTATTGTGATTCTGAGCCTTTGCAAAAGGAACTAAAGTAAGACTGATGGAATCCACCCCCGAGAGCTTAACCACGTGTCTTTCTTTTTTGCTTCTTTTACAGTAGCAAAGGGAGTACACACACACACACACACACACACACACACACACAGCAAACCAACCCCGCTGATGAGCTCTGCCAAAGTAGGTAACATAGGAGCGTGTGTTTTCTTACCACATTTGAATGCTCACAACAACCTGGGGTGGGTTTTATGACCCCCATCGAAGAGACAGAAACTGAGGCTAAGTAAATCTCTCGGCATCAGCCTCTTGTTGACAAGGAGCCGAGTTCTACCACAGGGCCCATCTGCTGTGCTCCCTGCTGTAGCATCTCTGACAAGGCCACATAGAAATAGGTGTCAATGTTCAAAAGAGAAGAGCAGAATACAACTACTTATCCTCTGATTATAAATATTGGAAAAAGAATACATATGAGGTGATTATAAAAGTAGATTTTTTTTTCTCTTTCTCAAAAAGTGTTCATGAGCTCTAAAGTTGTTTTGTGATGAAAAAAGAAACAAATACAAATTGAGTCTCAGCTATCAATGCCCAAAATACCCAAATCTTATAACTCTATTGGAAATTCGCAGTTAGGTAAATAAAAACTTATTCCAAAACAAACAGGAATGCATAGAAACTATAAAATACTATTAAACAACCAGGAGAAATCATTCAAAGAACATTTAAATGGTGAACGCTATGATAGTTAAAGAAAGGGACCAATAAGGAGAGAAAGAGAAGGGGTCAGGACGCTTGGACAGAGCAAGGAAAGGTAAATGGGAAGCACAGGGCGAGAAACAGCAGTGCGTGCGTGGCCGCAGACGCAGAGCTCGGCTGCAGGAGTGGCACGGCCAGGGACAGAGCTCCAGGGGAATGTCCAGTGTTACGGTTCTTTAGGATAGAGGGAGTAAAATTCTTAAAAACTGCACTTGTTTTCTGTTTCAGCTGTAGGTCCAAATATAGATATAGGATTCTCCCCACAGTATTGCCCAGGAAACGAAGTGAAGCCAAGCGGTGGGTCTCCACCACTGGGTCAAAGGGGGCCCGAGCAGGACACTTCCCTCACGAGTGTGTGACAAGCTGCCAGCTCACGCCGTCCACAGAAGTGAATCACAACTGGATTGTATTTTTGGGTGTTAAAAAGAACTATAATAGTGTGAAAAAATAGACAAAGACAGCGTCATACCTTTGCATGTGGAAGGCCTGCCTACACACACCATAGGATCCAAGAGTAATAAAGAAAAAGTGGACACAATTGACTACATAAATACAACATTTATGTGTAGGCAAAGAGGTAATGAGCAAACTGAGAAGACATGATAGGAAACAGCTAAATAATAAATTTGAAAGATTATTAATATCCAAGATATGTGTTGATCCTACCAATCCATACAAAAAAGAAAACTCAGTTTTTCAAAGGGGTAAAGAATATAAGTGAGCAGTTTATAGGAGAAATACTTTATAGAAGAAATATCAACAAACATGAGAAGACATGTCATGTCACCAAATATACACACACACACATGTAACATAGCCACAAGTGTCCTTTTTACCATCAGATTGGAAAAATTATAAAAATAATAGTTTACATTCTCAACAACAATGTAGGGAGAAACAAGGATTTTACACAATGTTAGAGGGATTGTAAATCCATACATCCTGGGGAGGGGGGTGAAATTTGATGATTCCTACCAAACTTTAAAATATATATTTTTTGAGCTCATAATTTTAATTTGAGAAATTTACCTCACCTAAATATTTGCATAAATATGTAAAAATCCTGTCTGAGGGTTTTTTGTAGTTTTTTTGTAAGAAGTGGCGAACAACTAATATTATAGTACACTCATATTATGAAATATTGTGTAACAGTTAAAATGAAATAAGGTGGACCTAAGAGTAAGAATATAAATCTGATACGATACGACATGATATGATATTTAGTGTCACACGGAAAAAAGTCTGGAAGGGTTTGTGCCAAAATTTCCACAGCGGTCTCCTTTCAGGGCTCAGGTTTTCAGGTGGCTGAAAGGAAATTTTTACTTTCTACTCATCAGCTTCTGCGTAGTTAGAAATTTTGGCAATGAGCACATAATATTTTTATCATGAAAAGGTGTTTTTTTTTTTTTAAGGCACACCTGTTTTTTCAGATGTAAACGCAGATTCTGAGCCGCCCTCAGCATCCAGCATCCCTGCTGTGAGTGAGCCCTGGGGCCAGCTGTGCAGCCTTCCGCAGTCCCAGACCTGTGGTGGGCGCCACGTGAGACCTGCCTCAGCTTTTCAGGAAGGTCGCCCCTCTTCCTCCCACTTTCTCGAGAGCTTTGCTTAAGTTCTCGTGGAGCTGCTTTCTGTTCTTCCTGTTGACACGTTCATTCTGCGCCTTTCACGCCTCGTGCAATTCGGAGTGACGCGCTCAGCTTCCAGGGAGAGCCCGTGGGAAGGGAAGGGATCGCTGGCTCTTACCATGTGACATTTAGGACTTTTGTGTGTAAAAGCCACCAAAGACACGATAAGACAGAGCACTAAAAGGGGGGAGTTATTTGCAAGATCTATGACAAAGGTTAATACAAATATAGAAATGAAATTAAAATTGTTTTGTAAACATCAAAAGATAGAGAGACCCCGATTATGAAATGGGCCAAGGTCAGATAGGGACAGTTGACAAAAGGAGAAATACAGTCGAACAACGAGCTTCTGTGCAGTCAGTGTATTAATAAAGAAAATGTAAATTTTAATGTGAATGCATTTCTCACCTTTCATTTTAAAAATCAAAATATACAGTGTTGATGATGGTGAAGACAGACTTTCTTGTATACGGTCCGCAGAAGTGCAGGCAGGTGTAAGTTTCTGGTGGACGGTGTGTCAGTGTGAACCAGAAGCAGCGAAGACATTTCTATTTTGACCTAACAAGCGGACCACAGTGATGTCATCTTAAGAAACTAATGCAGGACTGGCAAGGCCTGGCTGTGCGTTTATGGGCTTGTCTTTTTTACAAGTTGGAACTGGGAACAATTTGAATGTCCAGGGGAAGGGACATGGTTTAGCCGATCATGATATGACAAACTGAATACGGGAAAGAAAAGGTCACGGAAAACAATATAGTCCCCTTTTTGTTTTTCTAAAGAATGTGTTGGGTCATGTCTTTGGGAAGGCGGTCCACCAGGGGGTCGGCCGTGTGGTGGGATAATGGCTCTTGTTCTGTTGTCCTTGGTCCTCCTGGCTATTCTAATATTTCTGAATCGAACATGTATTCCTTTCCGGTGGATTTATTTTTCATTCTAGGGGGCCTCCCACTTAGGCAAAAGCTTCCAGGACTGAGGTTGGGTGCAGTCCCTGCTTTCCTGTGTGAGGGTCCGGGGAAAATCTGGTCGGTGACTCATTCCAGTTTCTCCCTCACCATCCTCACTGTGGCTGGGGGTTGTCTTCTTGCTGTGTCTTCATTGACTCTTTTTCTTACCCAAATGAATACTCCTGGGTAATAGGCTAAAGGAAAGCCAGTCGGAAACAGAGGAGGTGGAGGAAGAGGAAGACAACCTTCTCAGAGGTCCAGCTTTCGGACCAGTTCCTGTCCCTGACCAGGACAGGACCAGGACAGAACACACCTGTCAGGCTGACACCCACCTCCCTTTCCACGTCAGGGTCAAGCACTAGGGAGTGTCAGGTCGTGTTAACCCTGTAGCAGTTCACACCCAGCTCAAGGTCTTGAAATGTTAGATTTTAGAGCAGAAAGAAAGTCAACAAGCAATCTGGTCTCCTCTCCACATTTCAGCTGAGGGTCCTGAGCCAGGGAGGTTCTGTGGTGTGCCTGCCCCTCATCCAAGCCAGCAGCCAAAACCCCAGCCTCCAGGACCTGTGCTCCAAGCCCTGAGACACTGCTTGCTTCTTACTGAGACCTCACACTTGTCCACCTGCCCCACCTCATGTGCCCTCTCAACTCCGGAATCACCAAGTACAGCTCTCCTGCCCACCCCGCATCTGTCTCCTCCCTTCAGAGCCTCGTTAGACCTTCCCACAAGCTCTGGGGAGAAACAGGAAAAAAGAGGCAAGCGCATAGCGTTGTGTAGAACTGAAAACTGAGTATGCCTCAGCTCCATGATGATCAGCAAAGCCACGCCGTGTGCCTCTTGGCAGCCTGGCCCCAGTGATGTTTCGCTTGGTCATGTCTGGGTGGTCACAGCAGCATCAGCTCAGAATCACAGCCATTTATTTCCACAGGCTGGCAGTGAACGGGGTGCTTTCCCCAAGGTGGCCTCATGCAGCCAGCCACCAGGGCACGTCCCGCAGTGCAGGACCTGTCTACTCTGCGAGATGTTACCTCCTCTGGGGCAGAAACTGAGTTTTCTTTTCCTTTTGTGTTTCTCACCCACACAGCAGGGAAGACAGAATCAACCCACGGAAACAGTTCCTTTGTGAAGCCTGGGTTCCCAGCACGACAGTCACCCAGACTGGAAGTCCCCCTGCGTTAATGCCTCTGAGGAAGGAGTACGAGACCATCCGTCACCAGCAGCGTAATCACGTGATTATAAAGAAGAGCCCTACGAGCCACACGGGCCAGGCCGCACCTGCCCTCGATGCATGGATACAGGTACGCAGTCTTTGAGTCTCAGTCTTCACATTCACAAAAGAGGACAAGCACTTCATTCTGAACTTATCGTGAGAGTCACATGAGGTGACATGCATCCAGTGTCTAGGGCAGTGCTTGGCCCTTAGCAGACCCTCAAGGAACATCAGCTTTCTTCCCTGTTTACTACTGCTGTCGTATGTCACTTAATGACAGGGATACGTTCTAAGAAATGCCTTGTCGGGTGATTTCGTCATTGTGCGAACGTCACACAGCGCACTGACACACGCCCAGACAGTGTACGTGCCGCACACCAAGGCTCTGTGGCCCAGCCTTCTGCTCCTGGGCTGCACACCTGTACCCCATGTCACTGCACTGAATGCTGGTGGCGACCATAACGCGAGGGTAAGTGTTTGTGTATCTAAATGTAAAAAGTGGTGCACCTGCCTAGGGCCCTGGCCACGAGTGGCGTTCGCAGGACGGGAAGTTGCTCTGGGTGCGTCCGTGAATGAGCGGTCAGCGACTGGGAGGGCCCGGGGCATCACTCTGCATTAATGGACACTTTATAAACACTCCACTGCATTTATAGAACCACACAAGTTTAATTCAAGCACAAGAGAAAATGATGCAACCCAGAGATGCAAACAAAAGACGGTGAGGCTGCGCTGGGGAAACAGAGCCTGTTCCACTGCAAACTTTCTCTCTCTGTCAGCAGAAAGAGCACTCAAAAGAACGGGAAGGGGACACAATCCGAAAGCCAGGAAAGCGGGAGGCTCTCGGTCACGGCCTCTGAATGCTTTTCAGCAAGAAAGTCAGGGACTTCGGGCCAATGAGAATTAGGACGCTTCATAAGATTTCTCAGACGTGCATTACTTTTCTCCACTTTTTCTCTTTGTGAGTGTCCTCCCTGGACTTACTCCCCAGAATTGCTCAGCTAAGATGCCCACAGGACCTGTGAGCCCGAGATCTAAGAGGTGACACAGGGGACCCAGGGAAACGGAGGGCTTCTCAGCTGCCAGGCTTGGGAATGGAGCCAGGAATGCAAAGGGGTGGTGCTGGCTGCTGAGAGTAGAGGAACAGGTGGAGGCCCCGTGAGCAGACTTAGAGCCGGCCTGGGCCAGGGGAGGGGGCCCACCAGCCTCCAGGGCTGGAGGTCTACGGGCTCCCCAACAAACAGCAAGGGCCCCGAAAACACTGGTCATGGACTGACCAGAGAAGGTGAAAGGTGTGGATGGAGTTCAAGTTGGAAGACACAGGTCAAAAGTGTGAATTCTTACTTGTCCTACTTGCTACTGTGGGATCTTCAAGTCCCCCTTGGAGCCTCGGTTTCTTCTCGCCTACAATGGTGAGGTGGGCCAGCGGGCGATCACTCCGTTCGCTCAGTGCCGCTCAGAGAGTTGTGGTGAAGGCCAGATAAGGTCGCTGATGAGAGACTGACACAGCACGGGAACACTTCGCCACCGTGACGGGGTGGTGAGAGCAGCCGGGAAAAACGCACGGGGACATCGAGGGGAGGTTTCAGGGCCTGGGCCAGACCCCGCACCAGGAGGGAGGGCCATCTCTGGAGCTGGGCAGAAAGAACAATCACAAGGATCACTGTTATCAAAATGGTAAGTCTATCTCCTTCCGGCAGCTTCGCATTCTGCTCTATTTTAAAGGACCTTGGGCAGAGCTCCTGCCTGCTGCTGCCACCCTATGGCCACAACCTGAACTGCACCCCTGCTAATTTCACTGTCGGTGATCCACACAATATCCTTGCAGCATAAGCACTTTTGTAGATGAAGAAACCAAAGCTTGGCGAGCTTAAGTGACTTTCTGTGGGGACTTAGTCAGGAGATGAGGCCAAGCTCTCTGAGTCCAGTGTTGTGTTTCTTACTGTGATCCCGCGTGGACCAGAGTAGTTCCCAAGACCTCCTGACCCCCTCTCCTACCCTCCACCACTGCCCAGACTCCCCATACCCCATCTGTGTCTGAGGCTGCCTGGGGACAAGGCCTGGGCACAGGGCAGGGTGGAGTGGGGATGGAGCGGGGGGTGGGGCTGCAAGATGAATAATGCAGGCTGGGCCCCTGGCTGATGGGGAGGTGAGCCCAGCACCCAGGGACCACGGCGCCCTTGAAAACACAATAGTCAGGTTCAGGTAGACAGGGAGGTGGTGCCTGAGCTGGACCTTAAAAGACCCACAGATGCAAGTTTGTAAAGACACTGGCCTGGGCAACTGGGGGGAGCGTGATATCATACTCCTTCCTAAAGGTCATCCATTCTTTGTGTTTTCCACTTATTCACTCAACAGATATGTATTGTCACAGGCACATATTCTGTTTGTTTCTCAGGACAAGAGCAGAACCACAACTTTTGTTACATAGTGTTCACGTATTTATTCAGTGACTACTTCCCTCCAGCCAGGCACTCTCCTCAGCCCTGGGATGAGCCCCTGCCCACCAGGAGCTTACCTCTAGGGGAGACACAGTCAATAGCATAAATGAATAGCATGTAAGTATCCAGATAGTGAAAATTCTCAAGAAAAACAAGGCAGGAAGATGACAATGTAGCGCAAGGAGGTAGGGGATCTGCACTTTCACAGAATATAGGCATGAAGGGCTCACTGAGGATGTGGCTCTGAGTAAGGACCTAAAGAAGCTGGGGGTCAGGTGAATACATGGGGGAGGGGCACTCCAGGTAGGGGGTGGCTGAGCAAAGGCCCTGAGG
Organism: Macrotus californicus; assembly: GCA_007922815.1. NCBI lineage: Eukaryota > Metazoa > Chordata > Mammalia > Chiroptera > Phyllostomidae > Macrotus > Macrotus californicus. The sequence continues at coordinate 37,650 of VMDR010001778.1, forward strand.
TGAGGCCACCCGGCTGTGTCTGAGGACAGACAGGAGTGAGGGGGGGCGGGGGAGAAGGGAAGGAGGTCAGAGAGGCAGAGCAGGGGCAGACTGGCCAAAGAGGAAGTCATAGGAGGCTTTGTTCAGAGCAAAAGCAACTCCGTGCTGACGGCTGTGAGGTCTGGCTCTTTCTGCAGAGCGTAAAGCAATGGAAAAGGAGCCTTTTCTATAGTCTGACTGTAGCTTTGACTGAGGTGTGAGGAGGTAAGTCTGGAGGGCACAGGGGGCCCAGCTCATGGAGTGCTCAATAAACCACCACACCAGACACTTCATGGCCTGAATGACCGCCATGTTATTACGCTGACGGACTCTGTGGACAGGGCCCTCACCTGCCCAGCCACGTCTGTTGGTCTCTCCACTCCCTGACTCTACCCCAGGCCCACCCGGAAGATTCCTGTGGCTGAAGTGATGCCAGCCTTGGGAGAGCTGGACTGGGCGTGGAGGAGGCACGTCCAAGACTGGGACTGGGTTCCTCATAGTGTGGGGTTCCTTCTGAGGGTGAGGGTCCAGGGAGGCGGCCACCAGAGAACCAGCGTTCCAGGAGGAGTGAGTGCCGCTGTCTGGCCTTGTTATGGCCTGGCCTCAGCGTCCCACTGCGTCATTTCCACTCACTCAACTTGCTGAAGGAGTCACAGAGCCCAGATCCAGGGGATTAGCCACCCATCTCTTGATGGGAAGTAGGTCAAAGAATTGGCAGCTGTTTAAAAACACAAGATGTGCCTGTCCAGTTACAACGGGCTAGAGTTCTCGGTGAGAAAATGCATGAGACAAGTCAGGTCACTGTGGACATGAGTGTTTAACTGGAAGAAGACCCGAGCCACCTGCAGCACTGTGCTCCCGTGAAGAGGCTACTGCCCATGTGCTTCTGGGCCTCGTGAAAGACTGGACCCCAGTGGACATAGGAGTGCACCATTCCCAACAGCCCAGACACGATGCAACCCAGGTGCCCCCTGGTAAAGGTGATGTGGCGAATGCACACAATGGAACAGCACTCAGCCTTTAAAAAGGAGGAGATTCTGCCATTTTGACAATATTGATGAACCTAGTGGACACAAAGTCACAGAAGGACAAACACCACATAGTTCCACGTATATGAGGTCTCTGAATAGACTCATGGAAGCAGAGAACACAATATTGTTGATGGGCCGGGAAGGAGAGTCACTGTTGAATGGGTACAAAGCTCCAGTTAGGACAAGCGACTAGCAAGTTCCAGAGATGCGCTGTACGATGGAGTGCCTACAGTGACCAGCACGGTATTTGTGCACTTCAAAAGTTGTTAAGAGGGCAGACCTCACGGGAAGGGCTCTCTTCCCCAGCTTTGTCGAGGTATAATTGACATGTGACATTGCATCAGTTTGGGGTACACCATGTGATGGTTTGATGCACGTATCTCTTGTGAAATGACCGCCACAACATGGTAAGATCGTACCTCCACCATCTCACACACTTGCTTCTGTTTTTGCAAATGTGGGGTGAGAACATTTGAGATCTCCCCCTTAGCACCCTTCAGGCATTTACTGCGTTCTCGTTAACTGCAGTCGTTACGCTGTGCAGGACATTCTCCCCTAACACCGTCCACCAGTTCTGGGATTCTATGTGAAGCTACATATGACAAAGCCAGTCTTACCACAGGCTCATCGATACAAATGGAAGTTAAGTTTGTATGAGACCATCAATGTGATGACAAAACAACATTGAACGCAAATTTACTCAAGGACCTGGTATACACCAGAGCCCCAGGACTTACTCATAGTCCGACTGGAAGTTTGTACCTTTGACGCACATCTCCCCATCCCCTGTCCCAGCAGCCCCTGGCAACCCTTACTCGACTCTTTGTCCCCACGGGTTCTGCCTCTTAGGTTCCACCTGTGAGTGCGATCGTGCAGTGTTTGTCCTCCCTGTCTGGCTTGTCTGCTCAGCATAAATTCCTTTAGGCCATCCACGTTGTTGCACGAGGCAGGATTTCTTCCTTTTTATGGGCTGAATAATATTCCATTGTATGTAGAGACACATATATTTTTTATGTATGTCTATTTCTTGATAGACACCGAGGTTGTTTCCATGCCTTGGCTATTGTAAGTAATGCTTCATTGAATACGAGGGTGCACACATCTCTCTGAGACAGCAATTTCATTTTCTTCAGACACATTGTCAGAAGTGGGGTTGCTGGATCGCGTGGTAGCTCCATTTTCAATTTTTTGAGGAACCTCTGTACTGTTTCCACAATGACCATGCCATCATATTTAGTGTTCTTATGACAAAAAGCAAACAAGGGACACAGGAAACTTCAGAAAGCGCAGGGCACATCCATCCCTGGGCTGTGGCGGGGCATCGTAGGCCTTTGCATACGTGCAAACTCAGGAAACTGTCCACACTAAGCATGCGCAGTTCTTGCCTATTAATTATTGATCCATAGTGCTGATTCACAAAACCAAACAAAGGAGCTCCCGGAAGGTCCCTGCAAAGGGGGCTGCCTCCAGAGCTCCTCCCGCTGTGGGTTTTTTCTGTAAACATGTAACTAATCCCTCCTCCCACCCCACGGGGGACAGGGCAGTATCGGGTGCCAAACTTGTGTCAACTATGTATTAATGAACTTGGAACCATATCGGGAGCTTTGTGGTTGGATTGCTACAGCCTTTTGCAGCCTGGAAAACGTTTTCCGATTAGAAGCCCCTGCTGTTTTATCTATTACATGTAAAACCGAGTAAGTCTCCACATGGCCACTGGGGGTTGGGGAGTCACATTGGAGTGTGCATCGAGGGGAAAGGCATTAAAAGGGAAGCTGACGTCATCCCTGGGGAAGAGCTGGCGAAGGAACCCGCTCTGGAGTAGGAGGGCGGCAGCAGGCTTTTGCGCCCTGTATTATGGCCGCTCAAGGCCAGAACGCACGCCTGTCGTCTGCGCCCCCAACATGCAAAAAGCAGCTGCGAAGAATGTTTCGCGCTGACTTACAGGGGAAAATTTTTCTCACAAGGCAGATTTGATTTCCTGAGAGCCATATGCCTGCTTTTCTTTTTCCCAAAGAGCCCAGAATCTCATGTGGGAAAAATTCAGAGTGTTATTGACTTTCAGAGGCGAGGGAATTGGAAATGTTAGATAAATAGAGACCACATGGACCAGAATTTCATAGCACTCCCCCAGGGCTGCGGATGGTGCTGGGAAGCGGCAGGGTGCGGACGGAAACGTCACACTTGAGCAGGGGGAGGGTGGGGGGCTGGGAACCAGGCCAGCGGCTCTGCAGCTGTTCTGCACTTAGCTCCTCTAACCCCACTGCCCTGTGGCACGTCGGGGGAGGGCACGATTGTTCCCGTTTACCTGGCAAAACCAGCAGGAGTATCTGAAGGGACACTTTATGTGACATTGTTTGGGGACTCAGACGGGGCAGTCACAGGTCAGTTGTTACTATATGAAGCTGTAACTTACAATCTGATCAAAGCTCAGGTGTTCATCTGCCCACTTGTGAGGCACATAGTGATCGAAGGCTGTATTCGAGCACTCGGTCTCAAGTGCCTAAAGCCAAGTGAAAATACTCAAAAGAGGGGATTGAGTAGCTCACTCACTCACTCACTCCGTAAGCTGACAACACTTCGCCGAGCACCTGCCGTGTGCCAGTTGCTGTGCTGAGAATCGGGTCTGTAGCAGCAAACAGAAAGCCCACGTTTCTCATAGGGTGTGCGTACTAATGGCAGAGGCAGATAATAAAAGCCACATAGATATGGAAGTGCTCTAAGGGGGACACAGGGTGACGAGGAAGTGCCATTTTACGGAGGAATGAACAGGGGTGGCCTCACTGACAAGGTGGCAGTTGGGCAGAACCCTGAAGGACAGAGGGAGCAAGCCGTGCAGCTGTCTGATGGAAGGGCAGCCCAGAAAGACGGGCAGCAAGTGCAATGGCCCTGCAGTGAGGACAGTGGGCCGAGGGGTGAGAGGGGAGGTGGGAGGGGAGCAGCGAGGTCCTGCAGAGCCTGAGAGCCAAGGTGAGGCTCTTGAGTTGAGTGGAGAGCTTCTGCAGGGTTTTGAGCGAAACAGTGCTATCCTCTGACTTAAGGCTTTCAAAGGGTCTCTCTGCTTTCTCTGCAGAGAAGAGCATGCAGGGGACACGGGAGGTCTGAGCCAGAGGCCAGGAAGGTGCAGCAGGCCTGCGTGCGGGGCAGCGGGGGCGGGGGGTGCAGTATGGGTGCGGCTCAAAGGCAGCGCTGGTGGGGCTTGTCTGAGGTCTGGGTGTAGGGCGTAGGCATCTGACAAAGGCCAGGAGGGGTTCAGGCACAGCTGCCTCCGTGAGCTCCAATAACAAAATCAGGGCTCGGTCTTTCCACGTCTCTTGCTCCGCTTTTTTCTGTTCCGACTTCGTTTTCGGTGGTCCCTTCCACAAGGGGGGAAAGGTGACTGCCAGCCACTCAGGTCCCACATCAGGAAGCTCTTCTTCCAAGTCTTTGGTAATTGTCCTCTCTAATCTGAACAGGGTCACGTGCTCACCCCTGACCCAAGGAGAATAGTCAGGGATGAATCACACTGGCAGGGTCAGGAGGAAGCCACACTCTCCATTCCCCAGAGGGATGGGAAGATTTAGCCCCCCTCAGCGTGTGGGCAGATGTGGATGATGGAAAGAAAACCCCAAGTGGTGACTGAGAGAAGCAGGGAGCTGTGGGTCAGCCACAACACTGTCTACTACGGTCAGGGCAGGTTTAACGGGGGCACCCACTGTGAACGGAAGGGGGTACACATCAAAGGTGCCAACTGGCAAACTGTTACATGTGGAGGCTGAGGAACAGGGGGCCCAGAGACATTTCTAGGACAACTTAGACAATGATGTCAATGGGAATGGGGGACGTGGGTGTTATCCAAAGTGTGTTCAGGTCGCAAATGGGGGAGATGATGACTTTGGTTTTGGACCCATGAGAGAAACACGTAAACAAGTAACCACAAGCCAAGGCAGAGAGAAAGATGTTAAGTAAGCAAAATACACAGGGGAAGCAGTAATTGTGGTGCCTGCGGGCCAGAAACGAGTGATGGACAGCAGTCAGGTGGACATTCAGATCTGTCTCTCCACGGGCCAGGACAGGGATTCTCTGTCATCGATAACGAGCACTCCGCTCTCCGTGCCGCTGACCCCAGTAGGTGTGCAGTATCTGCTAATAGGTGGCCTGGCTGACTGCAGTTCCCCTCTCCCTTCTTGCCCCAGGCACAGCCTTCTGCTGGAGCGGGGAGACAGCCAGAGGAGGCGTTACCTGCCCGTGAGGGGCAAAGAGCACTTGTTTGGCTGCAGATGGAAGGCAGGAGACACTGGGTGGCTTTTAGGGGAGAAGCATGTGGAGGAGGAGGGGTCTGACCATCATTAAAGCCCAGCCCAGCACTCCTTGCAAAGGAGAAGCAACATACAATCCGTGCAGCTTCCCCCAGGACTGGTGAGCACAGTGGAGAAGGGAAGACCCTCCGGTCTGCAGAGGGAAGGGGAGAGAATTAAACAGGAATCTGTCGCATCAGTTAAAGCTTCCTGGGAAAAGATAAGAGTGGCAGAAAATCACAATGCGATCACACCAGCCAAAGCAATTAAGGAGAGAGTAAGACGTGCTTTCACAAATACCAGGGGAAAGGAGATTATGGGAAGGAAATAAGACTTAATAAATGCAGAGGACCATAAAATTAGTGATGACCGCAAATGGCTGAGACATCCAACCCGTTCTCTGTTAGCCTGTAACTAGGAAAACAAAGAAAAGAAATCGAGCAATTAAAAAAGTAAGGACACCCCAAGAAAAGTAGATGCTGACAGGGAGGAGGTGTCTGCCCCGTGGTCCTCAAACTCTGCAGGTACTCTCTGCACCCAGCACCCCAAGGTAACAGCCCCAGCCCCGCAGGTGCACTGGGGTGGTGGGCGTGGTGCTCTCAGTCTCCTGAGTTTAAAGAACTGACGGGGGGGGGGGGGGGGGGGGGGGGGGGGGGGGGGTGGGGACGGGACGGGACGGACGGACTGGAAGGAGAGACCCAGACAGGGCACTCCGACTCAGTGGTGCGTCTGGAATGTTGTGACGGCCTCAAAGGAAATGATGAGAAAGGTCTGCCGGTCCTTAGCCTCACCCTTCCCTCCCGTTTTCCTGCCCTCTGCCTTGTACTCTCTCCAGTGTTTACCAGCCAGTGTTCCATGCACATCTATTGGCTTGTTCCCTGCAAAGAGCCCACTCACAAGACTGTTCTGTTATTGAGAAATGGAAGGAAGTTCGGTGAGCCTGGGGCGTGCTAAGTGAACAGAAGTGGCTTGTCTTTTTTTTTTTTTCTTCTTAAGTGAAGAGATCAAATTGATTTCTATAACGTATAGCCAGGAGTGCGGACTACTCCAGCCGGGCACTATGACAGGCACTGGGGTTACCAAGGTGTCAACACAAGGGCGCTGCTCTCAGAGAGCCACAGCCTGGCAAGGGGCCACCATCCATATCAGCAAATCTTTGCAATATGGTGTGATGAGCCCAATACTGGTGGGCATATGGGCACGGTGCCCTGGTGGTTCAGAGCAGAAGCAACTCTGCTCAGGTAGCCCAGGGAAGGCCCTGAAGGTCTCTTGTACTTGCTTCTGACGGATGACTAGGGTTTTGACAAGGGGCAAAGGAGCACTTTTCAGACTGCAGGGGCCCCATCTGCAAAGGCCAAGAGGCACCAGTGCCTGGCATTCAGTACATAAGTCATCCCTTTCCTTCCCAAATCTTTCCGGGATCTCCACCCCCTGGCTGCTCAATATTCTCTTGTAACTCAAATATTGCTTGCTGGAGAGTTCTAGGAACAGATTAAACTGCTGGCTAAACTCAGGCGTTAGGGACCCCTCACCTCCCTTGACTGCATTACAAAGAAGACCCAAATGTGAGGACAGTGTTTAACCAAGTCATAGACTTCTGACTGGGTGGTTGCAGAGATTGGGGGTGGGGTGGGGTGGGGAGGGGGCTCAGGACTGGAGAACGCTGTAGCAATGCCTACCTCCTGCATCCAGGTGGCTCCTTGGCCTTTGGAAGCCACCGGAAGCACAGAGCAGAACCTCAAACAGCTTCTTCTCTTCATTCATTGCTTCAGGGGGCACCCCTGGCATGCTTCCTGCCCTCCCAGAGACTAAATCATCACAGAAGTGAAGCCACAGCTGTAAGTGGGAGAAGTGCTGGAAGGGACAGTCACAGGCGCTGTGACCGGCGATCCCAGGGCCATGCGGTCTGGCAGGAGGATCCCGTTGACTGGGGATGGGAAGGACAAGTAAGCCTTTGCTAGGCCAGAAGGGGTGGGAAGAGGATCCCTGCATGGCATCTGGAAGATCAGAGGCAGAGCGCCCCCGTAGGGGAAGATGTGGGTGGAAAGGGGATCGGTGTGACTGGGGTGGGGGCACGAAGTGGGACAGAGCTGGAGATGTGTGCAGGTGCAGAGCAGGCTCAGTGAGGCCGAGGTTCCCAACAGGCCTGGGAAGCCATGGGGACCTGTAAGTAGTTGGGGAACAGGATGGGTGCCAATCTGCCTAAAAGAAGTTAGAGTGAACCCACGTGACACGGGTGCAAGTTCAGATGACAGAGGAGGGGGGGTGTGGGGGACCGCAGAGGGAGCGAAATGGGTGGAAAGTGGGCCAGATGCGGCAAAGAATGGAAAAGGTGGTGTGGGCAGGGTATGGCGAGGAAGGTGCCCCACATCTTCATGGAGAGAGGTGCCACTGGCCAAGACGGGGACTCTAGAGGAGGACGCTCAGCACCGGCTGCCCCTGCTTGAGTGCAGGGACCTGCCAAGGACCCTTTGAAGGTGCTAGCACTATCGCTGTCACCCTGGTTGTCCTTCAGACCTGTACTTTGATAACCGCTAAAGAGTCCAGTGCAGGAAACACAGCACAGTCTGACAGCAAGACCTGGATGTTGTAACAGCTACTGTCATTCTGTACTGCTTTTGCCAACTTCCTTTTTAATTTTTTTTTTTGTGGAAAGAGAAAAGGCTGATGATCAAGACAAAGGAACCCAAAAGGAGCTTGAGACTTCAAAACATACCGAAGAGTTAGGTGATCAATCAATCATTCAGTGTTGGAATTGAAAGGAAACTTACTTTTAAAAAATTCTCTCCCAGAGTAACTCTGACAGCTGCTAAAACACCCTCTGCTTTAGCGTTTCCCATCCCTGGGAACAAGCTGTCTCCCAAAGCAGCAGATCCCATTGTCAGCGAGCTGTGAGAGCAGGAGACTGGGGGGTTGGGGGGGCGGTTCTCGTACTGAGTCAGGAGGTAGCTCTGAGCGACTGCCACCCATTCGTTCGGTTCCACTCTCTAGAGGCAGAGCAGGTCAGTGTCCCTTTTAAACGTGGTGGCCAGAAAGTAGCACAGGCTCCAAATGTGATCTGATTTGGTTAAAGCCCTGTGGGGAGTTTCGAGGGGAAAAAAAAATAAAGCCATTGAGTTAACCAGCTTTTAAAAATGACAGTCATAGAAAGTGGCCATCAGTGGAACCTTAGAATCATAAGCTAAAGGGAACTGTTGAAAACACCCAGCTGGTCCCTTCCCCCACAAAGAGGAAAATCACTCCTAAGGGTTGCCAACCCAGAGACGCTGACCTATTTTTTAAGATCTCTAAAAGCAAGGGTTCCATGGATGTTTATTGCAGAGAAGTTTCTTACAAATCCATCGTTATAAAATATTTTCAAATCAGTGTTTTCTAATAGACTAATTTGTTTTTGCATTTTCCTCTCTCTGGCTATTATCTCTCTCACCACATGCATTGTCTTCCTAATGAAGCTGCTTATCGTATCAGATTCCAGGCACGTGTGTTCAGCTGCTCCTGGAGTGTTTCTGTTTCCTACTGCATTAATTAACCACACTTCCTCTATTATTTCCCTTTCTTTTGTACGGGACCCACATGTGTCCTTATATTGTTACATAATGCTGTGTGCAATGGATGGTTCTCAAAACTGCATGCGAATCTAACCTTTGTGAATTGGGCCTCTTCAATCAGAAGAGCCTCGGGAGGCGGCCCCGCAGGATGGGAAACACTGGGCCTCAGAGCCCAACGGTGCCGCCACCCAGATCTGGGTCTGCCACTTGACAAACGGTGTGACCTTGACTGCTCACTTAATCTATATGAGCCCTGGTTTTCAGTCCATAAAATGGGGATCATAACACCGCCTCGAGATGTCGTAGCAAATAAATAGGCAAAGCAAAATTCCTACCACCGAAGAAATAGGCGTCTCATCCTCTCCTTAAGGGAAGAGCCATCTATTAAAGTGAGCAACCCCAAAAATCTGCCGTGCAGGTCTCGGGCGTTTGTCATCCCACGCTCTCACAGCGTGGTGGGGAGCGAATGCGCTCTACTCACAGGAAATGGAGCATATCCATCTCAGGACATGTGAAACCCAGCTTGTTGCTCCCACCTGATGTTCCTCTCAAAGCCAAGGCTGGCATGTGAAAAGGAATTTTCGGTACACTTTACAAGTTCAGCAGATTCAGTTCCTGTGTGACCCTAAGCAGCAGCCTGACCCCAAGGCCCTGGCTCGCGCCCACAGCCCAGACACAGGAATTCAGCTGACAAAACACCAGATGGCCAGCTCGAGAACGCTGACCATGAAAGCGCCATCGGGACCAGCAAGGGCACGGCCTGTGTGTCCACGGCCCCTCCCCTTTCTTCTGCTTTCCCTCTCCCTCCATATGAATACCTCAACCTGCACTGAGGTGTTAGGATCGGCTTTGGGACAAGAGTCCCTCGTGTTATCAGGTGGCCGGCACTTGAATAAACCCCTCTGCTCTTCACCAGCACTTGTCTCCCACATTTGGCTCCGGGTATGGCGGTAGCCGAACCCGGGCTCCACTGTAATGGCAGGACGCAGCACATATGGATCTCAGTCTGTGACTTTAGGAGCTTTCCACCAAACCTCTTCTTGGGTCCTGTGCTCTGGAGTCCCACCTGCTCTGGGCAGATCTTCTCACCTGGTCCTTAACAGAGGTTAGCACCTGCTGCTTCGCCAGGTCGCTACTGGAAGTCACATTCCTTCTGTTCTCATTGTTGATGTATCTCCTTCCCAATATCTTTACCTGTGCTTCTTTGTGTCACTTGGGTCTTTTTGTTTCCCCAAAGCTCTTGTCCAGAAAGCTGGGATGTTGCATCCATGCGAATCACCCACCTCTCCTACCTGACTTTGAGTTCCTTGAGAGGCCATGTTCCCAGGCCAGACACGGTGCAGCCCTCTCCGGGAAGTTGTTTCCACAGCCTGACGTGTGGAGCAGGAAATGTCAACAGCCTGGGATTCCACGTGTTATCTGTACAGTGAGCAAATGGAATGATATCCGTGGTTCCCAGGCTGGAGTTCCTAGTCCTCAGAGACCCACAGGGGGAGAAATGGAGGAAGCTCTTCTAAGTGTGGTAAAAGCTCAAAGGAAAGTGTGCGTTTACCGCTAAAGCTGCAGGCTCATGTGGAGGCCCTCTCTTGGTCCGCTGGTCGTGATGTCAGCGGTGTGTGGCATCACGAGTAAAATCGTGTCACTCAGCACAGGCAGCAGGCAGCGTTCTTGGTTGTAAAGAATAGAAAGCAAGTCAGATTAACATCAGGAAAAGATAAGTGCGTTGCAAAGATGTCAGCTAGACCAGAACAAACGGAACAGCGGGACGATCAGGCTCTGCAAATGGGCAGTAAACAGGGGACAGTGAGTGACAGGGTGCTCAGCCAAGGTCACCCCACAGAAGCAGCCTGGCTGGGGTGCCACCGGGCACCAGGCACTGGCCCACTGGAGCCACCACTTCAGGACACAGGATACTGCTGCCTAGTGGCATGGATTCCACACCACAGCTCCGCTTGTGTCACTCACTCCAGATGAAAAGTCCCAGGTGAGATCACCTGGTTGGCTAATCTGAAGCTTTCTGTGCTCATGTCCAGCTGCCAGAGAACAGAGATGCTTGTTAGTATCGGTCTTCAGAGACTCTGTTCTATTAGGAGAATTCCCCAAATATAGGAAGAGGATCAGATGCTGGACTACCCTCAAATGACACATGTCCACTCTAGTTGTTAAATGTTTGCATGATGAGTAAACCAACCAGAACTTAATCAATGGGATGAAACATTTTGAAATCAATGGAAGAAAAAAATAGCAAATAAGCTTGATGGTTTAAAAAGAAAAAAATATATATTTTTTATGACCAGAAGACCAGAATAGATGATTTCTATTGTCACTCCTAGGTTTAGGTGCCCTCTGCAGGCAGGATGGAGGAACAGGGATGGAACTGATTTTCTCAAGCTCTTTCTGTTCATCAAACCCTGAGTGTGAATAGTTCATCACTGCTCAGGAATGATCCACGGGTGGTATTACATTTTGATACCCGTAAGGGAAAACAAAAGGAGCAATGGCATTACCATGATATGGAGTTTTCTTTTACATAAAAAACAATCTGGAGGTGGGCAGTCCCAGGCTGGTCTGGTGGTTCCATAGTGTTCATGAACCCAGGTCTCTCTTATTTTTGCTCTGCTGTCTGTAGTAGTTCAAGGCTTTCATCCACAGCACCTCCTCAAGGCTGCTGGAGCTCCAGCCATTATGTCTGCATTCCAGGTAGGAAGTAGGAGGAACGGTGAAAGGCTAAAAGGCAAAGGGGCACATACACATTGCCTGACCCCTCTTAAGGTTCTTGAAAAGTTGTAGTTAACAATGTCTGCTTACATCCTATCAACCATCTCTAACTTCAGGACAGCCTGGAAAATATACTCTTTAACTGGGCACATCACCATCTAAATACTGAGAGGGCAACCAGCAGTCTTTGCCTCCCCAAGGAAGTCTCCAAGGTGATCAGAGGTAGTCAGAGGTCTCATTTGGTGGCTATTGACTCTGTGTCTTCGGGTAACTTTATATGGTATCACCTAAGACCGAGGAAGCCCCGGTGGGAGCCACCTTTCTGAACCACCTAGGAGGTGGTGGGGTCTTTCCTTCGAGAATAACAAAAGCAGCGAACGTTTGCTGAGTGGTTAGCTTCTGCTGGGCACTGTGTAGAGTGCTTCTCTCCACTCTCACCTTGTTCTCGTAACCACCCCTTGTGGCAGGCGCCGCTCTGCCCGGCCTGCAAATGACGTCGCTGAGCATCATCAGTGGCAGTAAGTGTCTCGCCCAAGTACAGCAAGTGGGAAGCCAGGATGGAGACCTGAGTCTGTCTGAATCCTGAGCCTAAGTCCTTAGTCAACACACTGCAGCCGCGCCACCCCAGACGGGGGTCGCTGGCCACAGCAGCTGTGTACCTTTTGATTAAAATTAATTAAAACGGAAGTAAATTTAAAAGTCCATTTCTCTGTCCCACTCATCCCATTTCAAGTACTCAGCAACCACAGGGGCTCATACCCGTCACCCTGGATAGTCAGTAGACAGAGCATGTTCAGCGTCACAGAAAGTTCTACCGGACGACGCTGTGCGGGAAGAGTGGATCACCACTGCTGGCTTCCGCTTCTCCTCACAAATGAGGCGATAAGATGTTCTCTTTCTTTCTCCAGCCTCTTCCTGTTTGCCAGTTGCCTTGTCTGGTTACACTACCCAGCCCAGCCATGCAAAGAGAGGGAAGAAATTTTGAAAATAAAAAACTCATGAAAGTAGAAAAAGCAGTAGCTTGTGATATTTCTGGTGCTGGGGCAGGGGAACCATCGTGGGGGCCAGAGCTGGGGTCCCCACCGGCGTCGAGGGTGCTCCTGCAGTTTGCTGTCACCTCGGCTCACAGGGGACCACTAGGTGGGCATGAGTTCCTAAACACTAAGCGGCAGCCCCTTATCTTTTAATTTCTTTGGCTTTTATTCTCTCCTTCACCCCCCCCCCCCTTGGCACATGCCAAATGTGATTCAGTTTAAACCTGCTCTTTAAAAGGTAGTGAAGCTCCCAGCTGCTGCAAAGTCAGATTTTTAAGAACCCATTTGCATCTTTTCTCGGTTGCTGCCTTAATTACACATAATAAAGGTATCTCGTTATAGAAGAATAGCTGATGAGCCTGAACTATAATAAAAAGGTCTTGCCGAGAGCCATTTCCTTTGTCAAGAGACAACTTGCTTGAAGACGGCGGGAAGCCATGATTCATTCTTCTGCCACAAGTGTTACTACAAGAAAAGCAGCCCCTTGGGAGGGGCTGTCTCACAAACTTTGTGCAATGACAGCGTCCTCCGCTGCGCTCAGCAACCGCCACGGCTGCCCCTGCTAGAAACGTGTGACAGAAGGGGACCGGACTGCTGGTGGCCGGCGTATCAGGGTCAGCGGGCTTCACAGGCTGGCTGCCTGTTCTTGTAAACAGGACGTCATTGGAACACAGTCCTGCTCTTTCGCTCACACGCTGTTACGGCTGCTGTCACGCTCCAGCAGCAGAGGTGAGTCGTTGTGGTGGACACGATGGGGCCTGTGGAGCGGAAGTGCTGTCTCACCCTGCCCCAGCCCCTGGCTCAGACGGCAGGAGTTGGAGCCAGGAGATGGAGCCGGTAGTCTCCCTCCGGGATCTCCTGGGAGGGTCTGCACTGACCCTGCCCTCCCGCTGGGTCCAGGACACGTGACTCCTCTAGCCCACTTCTGGCCGGCCTGTGCTCCCCCGGTCCACCTACAGGCTATTCTCCACCCTGCAGCCAGAGTGCCCCTTGAAACAAAAGCCATTTCACATCATTGCCTTGCTCAGAACCTTCCAAGGGCTTCCATTTCACAGAGAGTAAACTCCAAAGTCCCTCAAGTGACTTGCAGGATCCGAGCTTGCCTGCTCCCACCCACTGTGTGGCCTCTCTGAGCTGTTTGCTCCCCCTGGCTCCCTCTGCCCTGGTCACACCAGCCACCTTACTTAGCCTTGAACTGCCAGGCTGTGTCCATTCACAGACAGAGGCGGCTAGCTGGCCCCCAAAATGCCTGCCCACAGCTTGGCCTTGGAGCTGATCAGCAATGGAACTTAGCAGGATGTAGCCCTGTCACTTCCAGCTGGGGAGGGCAGAGCAGGTCCGAGCCTTCTCTGCTCCCACCTGCCCACTTCACGGGAAGGCCGTTGGGGCCCTTGGAAATGGAAAGATGGAAGGCGTGAGAGCCTCCAGTCCCAAGTGAAGAATGCTGCCCATCAACCAGCCACATGACATTGGAGGGAACACAGCAAGAAGTAAACGGCTGCACCGTATTTTTGCACCATATTTTTACTGAGGAGTCTGGGGGTCTGTTTACCCGTGGTGTTAGCCGAACTCACTCGGGACCTTTGCACTTGCTGCTCATTCTGCCTAGAAGGCTCTTCCCCAAATAGTGGCATGACTTTTCGCTTCCTGTATGTCTCCGTTCAGATGCTGTCTTATCCAGGAGGCTTTCCTAAGGTACCCTAAACGAAAGAACCCATCACCTGCTACCTCATCACTCCACGCCCTGGACTGTCTTCTTTTTCTTCATAACACACATCACCACCTGACACAGTCTTTATTTACAGCGTTACCGCTCAGTGGCCGCTTTCTCACTCCACGAGAATGTAAGGTCTCATGTGTCCCCACCACTTGGCACAGGGTATGCCATCTTGTAGAGGCTCAGTAAGTGTTTGATGAATGAATGAATGAATGAATGAATGAACGAACAGACCAGCAATCCCAACGACTGTCTTCCTGGTTAGATGTACAGGGATTAGTGGGAAAAACAATAAGGGCTGGAGCAGACCGTGGGGTGGGGAGAAGGAAGGATAATACAAGTGGGATGATTCTTTTTGCAGTTTTTCATGTTAATTAAAGTATTACTTGATGCCAGAGACAATGCGTACACCAGGCATGTGGAGTCCTGCTCCCAGGGGGTGTGGGCCATAGGTGGCAGCTCGGTCACAGGGAGCACTGGGTGCTCAGAAGCTCAGGGGATGGGCATCAAAACTGGCCCAAGGGCTCGGAAGCCGGCTAAAGGAGGCAACCAGAGGAGGAACTGGCTGGGAGAAGAAGCCAGAAGCCGTGCTCTTGGCGTAAGGGAGAGCAGGAGACAAGCCACAACTTGGTTGGTTTGAGGAACGCTGGGCAGTTTGATGCAGCATGAATGCAGGGCAGGTGGGGATTGGGGGGCGGGGGTGGGGGGCAGGGAGGCCTGTGGGGCCAGATCATGAATAGACTTGCTTCTTATGTAAGAGGCTTGAACTGTATCCTGAAAGCAATGGGAACCAGGCAAGAGAGGGCGAAGCGGGAATGACATAATCGCAGGTGCATTTAGGAGGCTCTTTCTGGCAGCCGCCTGTAGACGGGATTGGCTTGGGCGTCAGATGAGAGGCCAGGCAAGGCAAGCGTCTGGGGATGTCCTGGGGCCGGCCCAAGATCCCAGCGCCTAATGGCTGAAGGGCAGCACAGACCACGTGGCCTGGCTCTAGCCAATGGGAACCTGGGAAGCTGCTTCCACTTTCCTCTGCCCTGTGCCAGAGGAGGGGACAGGTGCTCTCTGGGTCTCGGCTCATAAAACCGTGGGCTCTGGGAGAAGGCAGTGGCTTCCAGCAGTAGCTTCTCCTTATCCTGGCTCAGCTCTGCCTTCTGCCTTCCCTTGCTCCCTTCAATGGTGACCTGCCTGGGATGGTGGACCCTGATGAATCTCTGCCGCAAACTGGTATTCACAGGTGTGCCAGGGCCTTGGGGCCCAGCTGGAGGGAGGACATTTGAGAGGCCCAGGCACTCAGGGCTGTCACGCTGTCACCTATGTGTTTAGGGTCTTGGCGCCTGAAGGGTGCCCACTGAAGGGACATGCAGGGTGTGTAGACTATGCAGACACATTTCAGATGAGTGGGGTTGGCCTTGTCCAGCTGGGAGAGACCAAGGAAGATGTGGAAATATCAGCAAGGGGTAGCTGTGGCCACCCAAATTTCAGGAGTAGATCTCTGAGACTCTAGATTTCTGCACACACGCGGTGGCTTCCACGCGACAGCACCCACAACACTTCTGCTCCCACCATCTCCCACGCTCACCCACCCACGGAGCACTTGCTGAGGATTCCTGGATGGGAGAAGGGTACAGCGAAGTCCCCTGGGGTGTGCAGATAACATGTGGAGCTGAGCGGTGGGTGAACTCGGGGGGTCTGGCTTCCAGCACTGAGTCATGAAAGCGGGGAGAGGGTCAGGGACAGCCCTTGCCTCTCACAGGGTTTGTGCTGTGGGCGAAGCCCCTGCGTTCGAGGAGCTTAGAGAAGTTCTGAGACTGGAGAGAGGAGTGCAGGGGTATGTGTGAGGGAGACTGGAAGCAGAGGACGCCACGGGGAGGATGTGACAAATGCCAGAAACAGAGGGCGTTATTTCCTGGGACTCACTCCCACAGGCCCTCCATGGCTCCTGTCAGACGTGGGCGGCGTGGGGCTCTGAGTTAGAAGTTTAGAAGGGCTAGCAAGCCATGCATGAGTACAGTGGGCAGGTGGAGACTGACCTCCATCCAAAGGGGGAGCCACCCTTCATCTTCAGCTGTTTGTTGGGGATCTGGGGCACAGTGTCATCAGGCCTTCTAACCCTTGAAGAGAAGTGAAAGACCCAGATTCTTAGGGGATTTCTCATCTATCAGTCAGGTTTTCTAGGTGTGGCTGTAGTAACAAACAGCCCCACACTATCAGTGACTTACAACAGTAAAGGCCCCTTTCTGTTTCTGTTACAACCGATAGCAATGACTGTGCTCTGCGTGTCTTCTCATCTCCTTCCAGATCCAGGCTGAGAGCAGACGCCATACCAGGTGGTGTGGGTCACACTGCTCACACCCCATCAGCCAAAGCATGTGCCCTGGCCAAGCCAGAAGGAAAAGAGGATGAACGTGCTCCTGCACTCCCACCTCCCAGGGGACATGCTGCTGCTCACATGGCCGCTGGTGGGACAGCGGAACACCATTAGGGCAAGACCACGACCTGCCACACTTCCTCCGTTTAAATGTCGGCAACAGACTCCAGAGCATCATAAATGCTGGGCAGAGCCAAGCAAAACACAAAAAACCATGGGACTCCAATTTGCAACGTCTGGTTTCCGGGGTCACAGATGGAGCGAACTGTCTTTCTCCCTTCCTGCAACACAGGCGCTGCCTCGCAGTTCGCTGAGTGTGACCGTCCTCCCAAAAGAAGAAAGCCAGTTCCTGTGCCTCGACAGGGGCGTGAATCCACACTGGCCCCGAGGAAACGCCAGTTCCCTTGTGGGTGCACAGAAGTTCCCCTTGAACAATTCATTCATAAATGTGCCCCAGAATCTAGGCCACTTGCCATTCTGTGACTTTCAAAATTCACCTTCTCCCTTTCCCTGCATTCCCCATGTTTGCCTGCGAGGTTTCATGGCTGTCTGGTTCTCCACAATCCCTAGAAGCTTACTGCTGGAAATCAGCAAGGACATGGGTGAGATCTTGTCACTGGCGAGTGTTAAATAGTTTCAGGGCTAGAAACTTCACACCACTTCCGAGAGGAGGAAGCTCTTTCACATTCTCTTGGTTACTTCTTTGTGATGAGTGCAGCTCGGATGAAGCTGGCACCTGCATTGTCTTTGAGGACCATGCGCAGGTAGAATGCCAGAAATTCCCATGCAAACCTGCGTCAACCTTGGTCTCAGAAAGAAGATGGGTTGAATTCACCCGGACAGTCCACCCTTGGGCCACACTCTGTGGGTCACCATGTCACGTTCATGCGTGCCTGTGAAGCAAGGGCCAAGTGTGCGCTCTTGGAAACAAATGTGAAGTCGTTGTTCATCTGGATGGTGATCTGAGGTCTGGATGATAAATGTTTTGTTTTGGCAGTGTACGTTTTTATGTGCGATCAGGCCCAAGCGAGGCCTCCATGAGCGGCTTGCGTTTAGGGAAAGAGAGAAATATTTCTTAACTCTATGAACGTGGTGAACTGCAGCGTCTGTGCACTCTTGCAGAGCTGCGAGATGTTTCGTCTAAGCCATTGCAGGCAGGGGCCGAGAGCCCAGAGGACTGTGAGGGACATGCGGGCACAGTGTGCACCTCTCCCCTGAAGAGAGACTGCAAAAGAGAGCTAGGGACACTTGGAGTAGAGTAACTCGGGGGGACTCTTTCTGTCCCTCATTGGGCATTTTTGAAGACCAATGGCCCCAAAGCCCTTTAGACTATTGAGTTCTGATGGGGCTGTTCTGGTCACTGCAGGCCAAGATCACAGGCCTGGGTTTCCCAAATAGCAGATGCCCACTGCCTATCACCAGGGAAGAGCAGGTGCCGGGGCAGGGGCGGGGATCCCGGGCAGAGCAGACCTGAGTCCAGAGTGCCAGCAGACGGGCGGTTGAACTGGTTCACGCCATGCGCTGGCAGGACAGGAGCCCCGTGGGCAGACAGTGTAGCTGATTCATGAAACAAGGTGCCTGGTCAGGGACTATCACCAATGCATGCGTTGAAGAACAGGGCCATGTCACCACTGGTGGGGCTGTCCCTGTTGGGAGAAAGGCATGCCTTTGTCCTCCCACAAAGATACCACCTACCAGCCAAGCCCCCTGCCCACAGGGCCATGCCCACCAACTGGAGTTCCCTTCTAAACCCTCCCCCAGAGGGCAGGGAGAGGGGGTGCATTTTTTCTATTTCGCCAGCCCAATGAACCCTTCACAAAGGCATCTTCTGCATGCAAAGCCATGGGCCTGCTTGATAGGGTACTTTTTTGTAATTTGTACAAAGGCTTTCCTAAATCTGGACCTGAAAACCCCAAATTAGCAATTATTGTTAATTATTCTGCCTTGTTTTTCTTTTATTTTGGAGTGTTTGGAACAGACTTGTTGAGTTGTAGATGCACAGAGCTCCCGCCAGCAATTGTTCTAGACCCCAGATTGCATAAAGAGGGGTGCAGGGGAGCACAGACAAACTCCCTGCCCTGGTGTTCCAGGCGGAGGGCTGTTGGTCTCCATTGTGCCCTGCGCTTGGGATGGGAAGGCAGAGGGGTCTGGCATTGCTCACCCGAGGCTGCCTGGTGGTCACAACGATGGCACCTGCTGGCTGTGGCCCACTGAGGGCTGGTCTGTTGAGTATCAGTGGCAACAGAGGGACACTTGGGGTGGTAAACAAGCATTCAGAGCCCAGCACCCTGGGCATCTCAGACATATCTGAGGAGCACCTTGGGGGAGGGGGGCGAGACCCTGCTGGGGCCGTTAGGTATTCAATGGGTACGTGACATCTGCTCATAGCAGTGACATGTGGCTTCATTCCTTCCAACCAGCATTCATTCTGCCTTCTCCATTCTGAACATCAGTCTTCCTGATGGAGAGTTTGGAAATAAAGTACAATTGGAAGAGTTCCGCTTTCTTGCTATCGTCTGTTAACAAAATACAATTAGCCCCAATTAGCCTGTTCCTTTCTTTGATTTTTTTTTTTTGAGAGACAGAGAGGGGAAGGAAGAGAGAGAAACACTGGTTTGTTGTTCCACTTATTTATATGTGTTCACTGGTTGATTTTTGTATGTGCCCTACCCGGAGATCGAACCCTTGACCTTGGTGTATCCAGATGACACTCTGACCAACTAACTGAGCTACCCGTCCAGGGCACCTCTGATTCCTCTTGAGCTGTCTGCTCGCTGAAAGTCTCACTGGAAGAGATCCACCTAACCCGTCTCTGGATGTTGCGAAAAACTGCTTCCCAACAGGTGTACGGCCCTCATTTGGTTGGGCCCTGGATGTCACCAGCTTTGTGAAGTCTGGCCCCTGTGGTCCTTGTGACTTCCACTGTGCTGAGCAGGATGCCCAGAGTGAGGGTCGGGGAGCAGCTCTTCTCTCTTCTTTCTTTAAATTATGAAAGATGAAACTGTCTGAGACACAGGAGAATTTATCAGACACACATGTCTAGTGGAATGAGATTCCTGCCTGTTCTCACTCTATCGGCTGCCTTACAGAGTTGTCCCGTGTGCCAGTGGAAGGCCCCCTCATGCCTTTGCTCCCTGAGGGCAGAGCCGGCACATGGGGACAAGCATAAAAGGGATGGCTCAGCAGCAGATGGCCATCTGGGGGAATTCTACATGCACCTTTGAGTCTGTGTTCTCCCCACTGCTGGCCTTGTCCACACCCACCCGCAGCTGAGCCACTTCTGGTTCCCAGCCTCTGCTCCTGGGTTCCTCCCTCCACCTGTGTCTGACTCTCTCTGACTCCCTTCGTAGATCTGACTCAGTCGTGTAACCTGGCTTCCGCCCTTAGACTGACCTTGAGACAGTACTTGTCTGCTCTTGAGTGGATCCATTTTGCCTCGAGTGTAGCTCCTGCTGCCAGCGTGCCTGTGCTGCTGCCTGCCACCCAGACAGTTGCGGCTGCCTCCTGGCCTGGCTTGTCTGCTACTGAGCCCTAGGTCCTTGCTCCCAGGGACTAGACACGCCCCTGGGCCCCAACCCAGCAGCCAGACCGTGATGCTCCTCAAAGTGTGTCCTTTCCTTGCAGCTGCTGCACAAGGGGGCACATGCCAGTCTCCATCCTTGTCTCCCCTCAGCTCCTCCCCTCCGCTCCCCGTGCTCCTGGTTGTGGATTCCCAGGCAGGCGCTCTCATCTCCGCTTGTGGTCCCCTCTGCACCCCTTCCTGCCAGCGCTGCCTTAGAGAGAGAAACACTGCCACAGACGCCTCCCTCCCCGCTCCCCCCTCCCTCCCCCTGCCCAGGTGAAGGAAGCCTGCGCAGTCACACTCATCAGCCTGAGCTCACAGCCCAAGGTCACTCACCTCCGTACCTACACTCTGTACCCCGTAGACTTCCAAGACTGCAGGTCTTTATCTCTTTACTTATTTTGTTTGTGGGAATCACCAGGCATCCTCTGTGTCTCTTGTTGTTTTCATTTCTTTTATCAAGCTCTATAATTGTGCTGCTTTAGCTCGTACTTTGTTTACGTCACTTTAGTTTAAAAGAATGACAGAAATACAACTCTCCCCAGCTCAAACAATAGAAAAATTTGTAGACTCATATAACCCAAACCAGAGGGGCAGGAACAGGGTTGGGCATCAGTGATGGCTGGATCTGGAGCCCGGAGGCCTCCAGACACCCCTCAGTCCTTTCCTGCCTGCCGCAGGGCAGCGTCCTGCTCTCTAGCTGGCTTTTCTCTCAAGGCTAGCGGCCTGAACGCCGGCAGCTCTGGGTTCACATATTCCCCGCTTGGCCATCTGCCATTGGACAGGGCAGGTCAGGGCTTGCTTCTCAGTTCAAAAACCCCTGGAAGCACCAGGTTGTTGTCTTGGGTGATTATACCATCCCTGAGACCAAGGGCAAAACTGACCAAAGTTGACTGCTTCCCGGCTCCAACCATCTGCATCTGTTCCTGCAGAAGTCTCCTAGTCCGGAAGTCTCTATCTCAGTGTATTATGGCTCTCCCGAGAAACAGAACCAATAGGAGATAATAGATAGATAGATAGATAGATAGATAGATAGATAGATAGATAGTTAGTTATCATTTTTTGCAGAGACAGAGAGAGAGAGATTGACTCCCAGGAATTGGCTCAGACATCATGGAGGCTGAGAGTCCCACAGTCTGTTATTTGTAGGCTGGAGACCCAGGAGCCAGCGAAATAGCACCAGCCCGAGCCTGAAGGCCTGAAACCCAGGAGAGCCGAGTCCTAGGGCAGGACCAGACCAATGTCCCAGCTCGGCAGGGGAGCAGAGAGAGGAATTTCTCTCTCCTGCCTCCTCCACCTGTGTGTTCTATTCAGGCCATCGGTGGATGAATGAGGCCCACACATTGGGGAGGGCAATCTGCTTTGCTGAGCCCACTGATGCACAAGCTAACCCCCTCCAGGAACACCCTCACACACAGGCCCAGAAGGAACAATCAGCTCAATATCTGGGCGCCCTGGGGCCCAGTTAAGCTGTCAGGTAAAATTAACCGTCACACTTGGCAACTTGGTATAAAGACCAGGACCTCAGTACAAAAGGCTTTTTGTGGTGGAAACTGTGGGCAAAAAAGGGGCCACAAACTAAGCCTGACAAGCTCCGGGGAGGCCTGCGTGGGGGCCGTCAGACTCAGAGGAACCACATAGGATGGCCTGAGATGAAGACTTCTTAACCTAAAGCGGGTCGTGGCGGGCAGTCATGTCCTAGGCCAGTGTCCTCCTTGACGCTGGTCAGTCTTTACCTTAACTGAGCCTGTCTATTGTCTTTCTCCATCTAGGATAACAGACCTTTAGAAGGTCAGGTAATCCCCCTCTCCCAGACCCCTCAGGGCACAATTTCCCACTGGAGCACCAGACCACAGAGCCTGGCTCTGTAATCTTGTTGCCCATCACCACCTCCATGTGCTGAGAATGCTCATTGTTAACCGCCCTGTACCTACCGAGTAAAAGACGCGTTTGTCGCTTCCTTTCCCTCTCCATCCAATCAGATTTCTCCGTGTTGCTCTCTCCTACCTCCCTAATCTACCACCAGTGAATTCCACGTAACCCTCCGTGTGCCTCCTTCTTTAACTATGATGTATGAAATAAGCTGCAAAACTGCCATTCTCTGGAGCATTTTCTCAATCCATTGAGATTTTGCTTACTGGTAATCGTTGTCAGTTTGGCTCAAACAAACTCATAACAATTCTCTACAGGTTTGGACGTTTCTCACGTCAACAGAGCAGATATGGGAAACAGTGGTGGTGGGAGCCAGGAAGGGGGAGGCAGATCAGAGACGTTGCGGCCCAGCAGGCCTACACCAAGTCTCCAGCAGCATGTTCGCTGGCACAAACCAAGTCAAACTCAACTTCGGCCTCCGTCATAAACAGGTGGCCCTGGACCCGGAGGAGGTGTTCCATAAGGGAGCGATGGTTTTCGGAGGTTCACATGCAGCAGAACCCCCTTTATTTACTGCAGTGAGAACAGCACACAGAACCCCAGTGTGCAGAGCAGACAAGAGCACAGCTGCTGTCCTGGGGGCTTTCCTTGTGACGCTTTCCTTGTGACGCCCTCCGCGGAGCCCCGGGCACCTCCGGGCACAGTGAATCCGCCACATAACAACAAAAAAGACATCTTTATTCTCTGGACTCTCCTTTGAAATGCCTCTGTAGCGACTGTGTGACTCAATGTGCGTATGGTTTCGATCTCTTTTTAAAGATTTTGTTTATTTTTAGAGAGAGGAAGGGAGAGAGACATCAATGTGTGATCTGCACCCAAGGGATGGTCCCTTCTCTAACTGGAAATGCACACCAGCGGGGCTAGCTAATATTTACCCCAAAAAAGCCACAGTCCAGAGTCAAGAACCCTGAGTTCCTCCCTTGTGGTCATCTCTCGTAATCAACAAGGCTTGCTACTCAGCACAATGGATGATGGAAATGCACTTTACTGGTGACATCAGTGATGGTCGAGAGGAGAGGACGGAGTAGCGATGCTCCTCACCTTGTAAGAACAGGATGTGAGGACCCAGGAAGTTCTCCCCTTTCCCCTCAGCCCAATTCTTGAACAGTCCTGGGTGAAGGTGCTGCACAGAGGATTCCTGGTCACCTGAGCCCACTAGAGGGGCAGCAGAATTCGGCCTTTAGAGGATTGTTGTTTGCTTTACCTGCGCCTTACAGGGAACATCCTGCCGGAGCACCTCAGGGGGCACGGAGTGGATCCTCACTGAGGTCACAGAACAGGTTTGGGGATGGACCCCCGCCAACTCTGGTGATTCGAGTTTGTTATTTGAGGCAGAGGTTAAACTGACACTTGCCTTTGCTGTAATTTGGTAGTGAGATTATGAAGGAGGAGAACAAATACTGTCACCTGTCTAGGGCTGGATCCGATTTTTGTGAGGCCTGAAATGTGTACATTTTAAGGGCCTTCTTTGAGAAAAAGCATTAAAAACTACACATGCAAAGTTAGGTACAAAAGTAAAATGTTTATACAGAATGAGAAAAGAAACGAGAACACACGTTAAATTTTAAAAAGTTAATAAATGCCACAAAGATCTAGAGAATGACGTGTTTTAATTCACTAATGGCTGGCACAGCTCTATAATATGTATTCCTACATTTTGGGGTGGCCTCTTCGTGTGACAACCGTTCTGTAATATTTTCTATGGAGAGAATAAAATTAATTCAGTCCTTGTTCTGGCTTGGTTGATCAAAAGATTTTTATGTCATTAATTTTTTAAATTCATAAAATACACAACTTCAGTAGACATGTTCACTGACGTTCTTCCACAGGACTTGTACCTTAGAAACAGAGGAATTCTGCTCAATTTGATTTTACACGATTTCTTCAAAAAAAAGAAAGGAGCCAAGGGTTGTTTGCAATTGCAGACGCTGCACATAGAGTGTATTCCTGACCGTTTCCTTTGCTAAGAATTGATGAAAACTGAGCCTCTGGTCACAGCTCGATGGTGCCTGACTGAGAACCCTTTCTACACAGAGTGTGGAGCTCGGAATGAAAGGGTCTCAAGGTGAACAAGGTGATGGACTTGATTGTTTGTTTCTATGCTGTGGTCGGGAGGGCTGCTGTTTTAAAGCGTTACCTGATTTAAAAGAGTAAACACTAAAAAAAAAACCCCAAAGTCAGTTCTACCATATTTTGCCATATATAATGTGCACCCACATTTTTGGCCCGAACTTTGAGGAATAAAATCTTTTGTTTTAGTTTTTTAATTCATTGTTTTCTTTATTTATATTTAGATACTTGTGTTTATATTATAAAAGAATTTTAGCATTTATTTTTGAACATATGGTATAAGAAATTTTATGTAACAAATAATTACAAAACACGAGAACAGATACAAGGCATTTCAGGCACCACCTGTGGGAAGAACTCCATCCAGCGGAGCCCCTCCCAGCCGCCACGAATGAGAAATAAATTGTCCTGGACACAATCTTATTGTTCTGGGGGGATAGGGGGTGGCAATTCCCTGTAGTGGAGAATGCCCCAAGCCCTTCTCCCAAATGGTTTTTATTGGGAATGGTATGTGTAGGTGTACACAGCATACATGCATAGTTCATCAGTCAATGTCAAAAGGCTATAGTCACATAAAAACAGGTATTATCTATAGATAACAACTGAAGGAACACAGATCTGTCATAGGTCAGGGTCTGTCAGTCATGCTGACGCCAGAGGGTCTTTAAGACGTGTTTCATGAGACAAGGAGTTTATGCCTTATGCCTTGAACTTAAACATCTGGTTTATATCACCAGGGCTATACAAAACATAACAGAGCAAGCTACAAAGGATACAAAGTATCAGGCCTGATTCCCACCGGAACCCTCGGTGTTAGAGTCGGGTCATGTCTGCCACCTGCGTTACCTGCTTTTCCAGGGAGACTCACTAGCCCCTTTCAGACCCTGCTTAAACGGGTCTGCAATCTCCGAAACCACACAGAGTGGTTCCCAACAACTACCGGTGAATAATGTACATCCTTATTTTTCCCTCAAAAGTTTGGGGGAAAAAAAACCCTGGCTGGTGTAGCTCAGTGGATTGAGCATGGGCCTGCAAACCAAAGCATTGCTGGTTCAATTCCCAGTCAGGGCACATGCCAAGGTTGCAGGCCAGGTCCCCAGTGGGGGCACACAAGAGGCAACCACACATTGATGCTTCTCTCCCTCTTTCTCCTTCCCTTCCCCTCTTTCTAAAAATCAATAATTAAAATCTTTTAAAAAAATTTTTTTTAAAGTGAACATCATACACAGCACAATACGGTAGCTCCTGGTTTTGCAGAGTTACAGCCTTGTTTCTCTCCCTCCCCTGACAGACGCCCAGTGCGGGGTGCCACAGAAAACTTCATCTCGAGCAGGCTCTCTGGTCCTGAATGTTCCTGCCACATCAGTGGGTACATTTGCCCAGTGGGTGCTGAGAATATTCCTGCAAAGGACAGATAGAAATAAGCTAGCTATACATGGAATGTCTGCAAAGCACACAAACACATCCCACCAAACCCAAACTAAGTGTGTTAACAACTCGATTTTCCTCAGCTAGACCCCCCAAATGCATATGGCCACTCGCCGCCACCTGACAAGAGGGGAGACTGGCTGAAAGAAATCCTGAAAACAAAGGGAGAGTGCCTTCGTTGACTGTGGCACGAATAACTGTCTTTGCAAAATTTATAAAAACATCTACCATGTAGCCCTGGCCGGGTGGCTCAGTTGGTTAGAGGGCTGTCTGGTGCACCAAAGGGCTGTGGGTTCAAACCCTGGTCAGGGCGCGTATGGGAGGCAACCGATGGATGTTTCTCTCTTACATTGATGTCTGTCTGTCTCTGTCTCTCTCCTCCTCTCTCTATAAAATCAATAAACATATCATTGGGTGAGGATTAAAAATCAAAACAAAACACCATCTACCATGTAAACAGAGTATAGGGACTCAGGGCCTTGCAGGAGGCCATCAAATGAGAGCTTTCGAACTTAGATTCATCTGTTTCCTGGTACATCATCTCTGCCCCAGACCCAGGGCCACCAGCGTCTCCCTAACCGGGAACAGCCAAACTGGCCTGGTGGGTCTGCAACAGAGGGAGTAAGTAGAAGACAGACTTTCCCATTTACAAGCTCCTGCTTATAACCATTAGAAAAAGTCACGTATAACTGCCGATTCTTTTTATTTTTACAAAACTCCATGGCCATAAGTGCAATTTAACGTGGTAGAAACTACCTAGGAATCACACCAAAGGGTTCATGAATAAGCAGGGACAGGCAGAGTGATCACAGGAGGCATTCTGGGAAGGGTCGGTTTTGACAGAGCTTTTGTAAGAGATGAGACACAGAAAAGAAAGGGAAGAGGCATTCGAGGAAGACACAGAAAAACATTAATACACTGAAAAACATCAAACCGTTTATAGGAAACGGCTTCAAACTGGCTGGAGCAGAGCGTTTGTGAGAGCGTAAAATTAAATTTTCGTACGACCGTGTCTGGACCTAATGGAGTAACTGGTACCCAGCTAGTCCAGCAAGTGTGAACAACCAGAAGACTACACAGATCATATGAAGGAGTTATTTCACATACTGACCATTGGGCACTTCTGGACTGTGACCCCTGGGAGAAAAGAACCAAGGGAAGAGAACCCTACCATAACCCTGGCATTTGTCTTTAGCACAGTTTCTGGACTGGGTGCAGGAAGAGGGGGTCCAGCCCTCTCTCGCTGTAGTTGATGAATTTTTGGATGGTTCCTTCAAAGCATCCCCACCACTTTTTCTAGAAAGTCCTCTCCTTATCCACATGAGGTAACAGCTGCCTTGTTTTTATATGACCCCCCACGCCCACTCCCTACAGTTGATTGGTCCAGGCATGGACACCTGATCCCAGTTGGACCAATCATATTTCATCGCTGGAATTATTCAAAATAGGTCTTGATAACGCAAAAGTCCTTGGGCACAAAAGAGTCTCTACAATGGCAAAAGGTTTTAGGTACAGAATCTGCTCATTGTTGCCAGCCATGTTAGAAACCAGCACAGAGAAACATTAAAGACGGGTGATGGATGAGAGCCTGGGCCGTGTTCCAGTGCACTCCAGCTGTTCCCAGGCCCAATGACATCCCTTCCATTCCCACGATTTGGTTGTTCGATGCTCCGTTCCATGACCCAGAAAGTCCCACTGTTGCCTAAGTGAGCTGGAGTCACCGGCAGCACAGTCCTGACTAACACCCAGCAAAACTCTCCCCCACACGCTTCCTCCGATGCACCACCGGGCCTCTGCGCCGGCCTTCCCCAGCTACATCCTCAGGATGACACCAGGCCAGAACCATGCCCTGCCCCCAGGAGCTGCCAGCCAAGGAGCATAAACCCCAGCGCTGGTCCTGGTGGAGGTTAACGTGTCACTGAACACCAGTGCACCAAATCCATGCGTTCATGGCAACAGCTGAAAGAGCCCACAAAAGTCTCATCTTCAGTGCTCAGGGTCTCCACCGCCAGATTGTGAAGACCCTGGGGGCAGAGCTTAATGTGCGTAACTATTGGCAATGCACAATTTCCTTTTTACTCATTTAGACTAAATTAAATTCATTTTGGATTTCTCAAAGTTATTGCTTGTTGACTTCTTCCCACTTGATGTTCTAGGTACATTCTCCCTCCTGCCGAAAGCTACTCCTCATCTCTATTCCCTGGGTGCCTCAGATGCCCGGAGAGGCTCTACCCCTTCCCAGTTTGTTAGGGTTAGCAGAACACGTTAACTCCTTCACTGCTGGGAGGTTACCCAAACAGAAAAGAAAATCTGTGGTGCAAAAAGGCAAGCAGTGTTAGAATTTCAACACACATACACACACGCACACGCACACACATGTCAGGCCTGGCTGAGAGCTGGAAGCCCACTCCCACCATCCCTTCTGCAGACAGAAATGCTGGCATTCGCAGGCTGTCACTCTGAGAAGGACAGCAGCTGTGTTATTCTATGATTTATAGAGCAGATTTGCATTTCCTTGCCTTTGAAGCTTGACTATAATCTGCCACATAAATATTTGAAAGACAGGATGGGGGAAACAAAACCCAGGAGCTTAACCGAACACTTGGCAGGTAGAAGATTTGGTCTGGTGTTCATTTCAGATGCCCCATTGACCCTGGGCCTCGTGTGTGTGTGTGTGTGTGTGTGTGTGTGTGTGTGTGTGAGAAAAATGGAAATTCAACATTTAAACTCAGTTCTGCAGACAAAACCCCCCTTGAAGAAAAGCCAGAAGAATACCTGTCAGAGACAGGTCTCGTTTCATGTCTGGTTTCCTGGGCCACAAGCGGGCAGGTTTCCTACACCTGCTCCAGACGTGAGGAGCAGGGTACGGAAGTGTCCCAGACAGTCCCAAACCCCCACCCCGCCCCCATGCTGATGGGGTCCTGAGCTCTGCCCTGCCCCTAGGAGCCCTGGGGACACAGAGCGGCAGCTCCAGCAGAGAGCTGGAACACTCACCTCCCTGACACGATCAGGGCGTCAGCTCTCCCAGGGAACCCACGGCCCTGTGGGGCAAGGGGGTGGGGGATGCAGGGGACCCTCGGGTTCTCTGGTGGCACAGAGAGGGCCTTCTGGAGGTACTACAGGGTCATATCAGGTGAATAACTTGTAGCCCATTATAAGCTCTAAGTCCTGCGGTAGAACCAACAATCTAAGTTTTTTCGAATTGTCTGAGCAGGAAATATGTACTTTTGATTTTGCAGTACTTTTATTAATATTCTACAGAGTAAGTACAGCCCTGGCTGGTATGGCTCAGTGGATTGAGTGCCGGCCTATGAACCAAAGGGTCACTGGTTCAATTCCCAGTCAGGGCACATGCCTGGGTTGCAGGCCAGGTCCCCAGTGTGGGGCGTGCAAGAAGCAACCGTACATTGATATTTCTCTCCCTCTCTCTCCCCCTTCCCCTCTGTCTAAAAATAAATAAATAAAAAATCTTAAAAAAAACAGAATAAGTAGAAAGTGGGAAATTATGTCCTACTCAGATTCAGTGAGTATGTGCTGCTTTGCCCACGTGTGTCAGAGGAGAGAGCGCCCAAGGTGGTCTCTTTCCTCAAGACCACCCGGTGGGGGCGGGGAGAACACCAAAGGACAGGCGCTCCAATCTAAAAGGCCCTCTCATAACACTTTGAGGGGTCAGGGCCGGAGACCTGGTGAACAGAGACCCAGCCTGAACATCAGGACCTGTGGGTGGGCCTGCCCCACCACGAGGTCTGTGACCTGAGTGCAGGCACCTCGCCCCTCTGGAACTTTGTGCTCGTCTGCAGCAAAAGCCAGTCATCTGCACGACCTGCAGTCTCCCTCCCAGACCAAGGCTCTGCAGCAAGCTGTGCCAGAGCCACAGCCCAGTTATGTCTGGCTGGTAGTCACCTCTTCTCCTGGGGTTTCCAGGGTTCCAGAGAAACAATCCCTCCCACTGCCACCATGTCCGTCCCAGGGGTTACTGCAGAACTTGAGACTGGGAGAGAAGGGAGGCGTAGAGATTGGTAACAAAAGTCAGACATGGAGCCCCTAGGCGATGGCTCAGCCTCGAGGAGAAAGGAACCCTTCAGACTCAGCAGCAAGTTTCAAGTCAGAAGAGCGTGGTGCCCCAGGTCTCGAGTGGTCAGCTCCACTGCGACCATCATCCCTAGAGGCAGGCTCGCCTACCCCCAACCCCCAGAGGCCAGGCCACCCTGGTCTAGGGCTCTATAGCATCGTCACCCTGGGGAGCCCTTCCCCTCGAATCCCAAGCAGACTGCCAAAAGCCAAAGGCCCAGGAAGGCCAAGCAACTTGCAGACATGGATAAGATACCCCAGGGACTTCCAGATAAACTGAGGGTCCGAGAAACCCTGGGCAGGTCAGTGTCCTGGGACAGTGAGCCAGGGACAGGGTACCGAGGTGCATGTGGCTTCACTGGGATAGTCCACGAGCGTCTACTAGTTTCCCAAATTCTTAAAGAAAAGCAGGACTTAACATGGATCTGGTGACATGGATCTGGTGACGGCATTCTGGGGAAGCGGCTACCTGCAAAAGGGATGAAAAGAGGCCCGTTCCCAGAGGAAGCCTGGCGAGCACACCTGACGTCACAGTGGGCAGAGGAGGCGGGGGAGGACCTCACTGCCCTGGGCCTGGCTAGACTGTGATGGGCAAGACTGGCTGCAACCTGGCAGGGCCAGGTGAACCTCAGGGGAGAGCCTCCGCTGCAGGCAAAGGAGGGGAGAAAGAGAAGGCCCAGGCCCTGAAATGGAGTAAGATTTGGGGACCCAGTGCCTCAGTCAATCCTTATGCATGCCCAGAAGTGGGCTACAGAAAGGTGGGGGAGTCCAGAATGCCAGTCCCTACCTTCTCAGAGCCCCGCAGAGTGGCCACCCCTGCAGCGGCGTGGCCCTGCGTCCATGGGGAGCAGGAGCAGGTGACCCGGCGCCACAGTAGGGGAGCTGTGAGTCATGCAAGGCCATGGGGGACACAGAAAGACACATGCAGAAAGGAGATCCTCTGGTTGGTTACCTTGCACCGTCCTCTTATACCCCGTCGATGGGATGAGGAGGGTTCTGCTACATGGGTTAGGCAGGGCCCAAAGGCGCCTTTGAACCCTAGGAGCTGTTGTCAAAGCCATGTGGCTCTTCCTCTCCCAGTGAGCCAAGCCCATTGTCCCCTGCCCTCTGCAGCTGTGCCTCTGACCTGGACCAGGCTGCAAGTCTGAGCAGGAGAGGCTCCCGGAGCTGCAGTTGTCACCAGTGATCTGTCCCCAGTCTGCAGAAGGAGCTGGGCTGGGTACCAAGAGCAACTTTGGCTCCCTCGTTAGGCAGAGTTTGCTCCAGCCTGGCACTCACCTTATTCCTGCCTCAGGGCCTCTGTGCCTGCTGGTCCCCAAATCTGGAACACCCTTCCTCCTGATCTTTACCTGACGTGTGCCCCCTTTCCATGAGATGTCACCCTCTTCGAGAGGCTGTCCCTGACCACCCAGGAGTGTATCCTCTGTTCGCTCTCTGCTGTACTGACTTGTTTATTCCTTTTGATACTTACAACGATCTGTAACGACCTTATCTATTGACCTGTTCATTCTCTCTCTGCCCACTGGAATGTCAGCTCCTTCAGGGAGGGGCCTTTGTTTCTCGTTCACCACTGTCCGCAGCACTAGCTCAATGCCTGGTGCATGGTAGATGCTCAGTAAGAATCTGTCGGATGAATAAACGAAGGAGTGAGGGCTGCCGCTGCAAGCCGTGTGGTTGCTCATCCAAAATAACCTCTCTGCCACTGCCCCCTTCATAACAGAGCCCCAAACTGTGTTTGGTCACCTGTCCTACTCAGGCCCGTGAGTTCCACTGAGCGTTCATGGTGGCCCTGTGTTGGTGACCAGGGTCAGACAGGAGACGTGACGTCATTCTGGCAGAACCACCAGCACAAGTCTGCTGGGTCAGGGTGTGGGGTTCTAAAGAGGTCTTTCCTTCCATAAAAAAAAAAGAAGCAGGTCCCACCTTCTGATCTGGATGTGATGCCTAGTATGGCCAAGGAGTCTGGCTCCTTGATGGCTTTACCGAAGAACAGGACTCCTTTTGGGGGGCACGATAGGTTTCTCATTATTAAGCCTTTGTGAGTTGCATCTCTTGTAACTTGCAGCCAAAAGCATTTGAACCATAGAGACTGTGATATACACTGTCCCTCCGTCTAGTGACTGCCGCTGGCCTGTGGACTGG
Source organism: Macrotus californicus (assembly GCA_007922815.1). NCBI lineage: Eukaryota > Metazoa > Chordata > Mammalia > Chiroptera > Phyllostomidae > Macrotus > Macrotus californicus. The sequence goes on from VMDR010001778.1 coordinate 69,563, forward strand.
AGCACTGGCTTCTGTTCCTTAGGTATCGTGTCGGGTAGACGGGAATTGATGAACCAGTTCTTGCCTTACTTCATCCGCACACCCAGCAAAGCTCCCTGAACCTCCGTGCAGCAGGCGCTGCACCAGAGCGACTGACAAGGCGAGGTCCCGGCCCTGAAGGGGCCCCGAGCCCACGGGAGGAAGAGCTGGAAGCAGAGCCCGGCACTCGGTGCACCTGCGACAACAGAGATGCCGCAGCAGAGCCGAAAGCAGGAGGAACAAGCACCTGGGACAGGGAGCTGGGAGGGTGACTGAGCAGATTTCACAAAAGAGCTCACATCTGAACTGAGTCTTGAACAAAAAGCAAGGTGCCCAGATGGACGAACTGGCCAAGAGCCTGTCAGGCAGAGAGAACAGCGATCTCCCATGCTCCGGAGAAGCACAGAAAGCAGGCCGGGCCACTGTTTAAGCACCTGCAGTGAGCCAGGCACTGTGCTCTGTGACGCAGCACACACTGTGCCTCTGTGACCTTGTCCGAGGTAAATACCATTGTCCCACTGTACAACGAGGAAGCTGCGGCTCCGAAGAGTTGTGACTCGCCCAAGGTCGTACAGCCACCAAGTGGCAGAACCAGGCTTGGGACACAAACCACCAGGCCCCAGAACCCATATTCCTGCTGCCATACCCACTCTCCAGCAGAAGAGGACCCTGTTCGGGAAGCACGCACCGGCCCGGTGACCTGCAGGGAGAGAGCACAGCTGTGGGAGCAGAAGAGAAAAGCGGGTGAGCAGGCGGGCTCTCCTGGGTGGGTTCCTCCCCTGAACCCCCCACCCCGGGGTGAGGGAGGTTGATGGAGGCAGGTGGGCAGGAAAGACAGTGCAGGTGGCCGATGAGGAGCAATCTCTCTCACACTGTGTTTATTCTTTGAGTCAAATATCTATACTCAGGGCTGTCATCTCACCAGCTCCTTTTAAATCACCCTTACAGCTAAATATTATCCTAAAAATTTACCAGCCCACACATCTCTGTTAATCAGCCTGCTACTAGCATTACACAGACGGCAAAATAAATAAAACCCAGCGGTAGTTACGATAAGCCTCCCTGGAATGGTAACCTTAAATAGTGACCGGGAAGGTGAAATACATATCTGGCCTGGGGCTCCGTGAGGCACTGCAAGCTGACACCCCGGGTCCTGCGGTCACTCTCTTTTTCATGAAAGAAGGGGGATGGCAGACACCCATCCTCGTAATAAAGCAAAGGCACCAGCTAATTTCCCGAGGCCTCGGTCTCAGCAGGGAAGGATGAAACACTGCACGCCAGCAGAAGCCAACCAAGTGGTGATACAGTACTTCTGTTTTACGTTACATTAAATGTTACTATTTCTGAAGGGAATATCTGTGGAGCGCTGGGGTAACCCATAGCAACCAGCTAATAAATTGTAACTTACACTGCCTCAGCTTATTGGAAGGGTGGAGGAAAGCAGGGGAAAAAAGACCAAAAATTTTAAAACGGCAAATACTGGCAAAAAAAAAACCCGCCACATGCCCTCGACCCTCACTATCTCCCCTACACACACACACAAAGACAGGCTGCCTCAGCATTCTCTAGCAAAATTACTTAAGGAGAAATTAGCAGCTAAGGCTTTAGAATCCTTGACCTTCCCGTTCATACAGATGGCACCTTTCTGAAACCTCAAAAGGTCCACTTAAATGTTGCCGACTCTGGGCCCTGCCCTCTGCAAGGACGACCCTCTGCATCGTTTCTCCACAGAGGGTGACGGCCCTCCACATCGAGCTTGCACGGGGATCTGAGCGCTTAGCTCACATTTTTTCCCTCCTGTCTGCAAATAGCTCATGCCTAATTGCCTTCATACTTCATACTCACAGTGGGCCGGAGAGCCTGGCTCCGCTGAGCCTGCTCCCTGGCCTCTACCCCCAGAGATTCCTCCCATCCATTAACTCCTGTTCCCTGGGCCATTCAGTCTTTCACACCCTCCCTGAAACTTGGGCAATGGATCCATCGTTACAGGGAATTATTCATGAGGCACTTTGGGGCCTTCAGACAGTTATGTTCACCTGTTAGGGCTGATTAAGTGTGTACACGCCCTATCTGTCCATGGGAACAGCACCTCACCTGATGAAACTGCTCCTTGTTCTGAAATGCCCATCACTCAGCTGCCTGGGAAGAAGGGACTGGAGCTCATCCGAGCTGAATGAGTGTCACTGCCGCGCATCTTTTTTCCCGTCCTGCCACCTCTGCTGTGTACATAGAAGAGGGAAGCCAGGCAGAGTCCCCGGGCTCAAGCTAGCAGGGCCCTCTTGGTCTCTGCCCCTGGGAGACTAGTGCGGGACACAGAGACAAGTGGGGGGCTGGCATCGGGCACTCAGGATCGAGCACCACCTCACGTACTTCTTTTTTTTCGATATATTTTGTTGATTATGCTATTACAGTTGTCCCATTTTTTTCTCTCCTGTACTCCCCTCTGCCCTGCACACCCTCCTTAGTTCATGTCCATGGGTCATATATATAAGTTCCTAGGCTTCTATATTTCCTATACTATTCTTAACCTCCCCCTATTTTGTACCTACCATTCATGTTTCTTATTCTCTGTACCATTTCCCCCCATTCTTCCCCTTCCCCTATGTGCTGATAACCCTCCATGTGACCTCCATTTCTGTGACTCTGTTCCTGTTCTAGATGTTTGCTTAATGTGTTTTTGTTTTTGTTTTTAGGTTTGGTTGTTGATAGTTGTGAGTTTGTTTCATTTTACTGTTCGTATTTTTTAACTTCTTTTCTTAGATAAGTCCCTTTAACATTTCAAATAATAGGGGCTTGCTGATGATGAAATCCTTTAACTTGACCTTATCTGGGAAGCACTTTATCTGCCCTTCCATTCTAAATGAAAGCTTTGCTGGATGGAGTAATCTTGGATGTAGGTCCTTGCCTTTCATGACTTGGAATACTTCTTTCCAGCCCCTTCTTGCCTGTAAGGTTTCTTTTGAGAAATCAGCTGACAGTCTGATGGGAACTCCTTTGTAGGTAACTGTCTCCTTTTCTCTTGATGATTTTAAGATTCTCTCTTTATCTTTAATCTTGGCTAATGTAATTATGATGTGCTTTGGTATGTTCCTCCTTGGGTCCAACTTCTTTGGGACTCTCTGAGCTTCCTGGACTTCCTGGAAGTCTATTTCCTTTGCCAGATTAGGGAAGTTCTCTTTCATTATGTTTTCAAAGAAATTTTCCATTTCTTGCTCTTTCTCTTCTCCTTCTGGCACCCTTATGATTTGGATATTGGAACATTTAAAGACATCCTGGAGGTTCCTAAGCCTCTCCTCATTTTTTGAATTCTTGTTTCTTCATTCTGTTCTGGTTGAATGTTTATTTCTTCCTTCTGGTCCAAACCATTGATTTGAGTCCCAGTTTCCTTCCCTTCGTTGTTGGTTCCCTGTAAGTTTTCCTTTATTTCACTTTGCATAGCCTTCACTTTTTCCTCTATTTTGCAACCATACTCAACCATTTTTGTGAGCATCCTGATTACCAGTGTTTTGAACTCTGTGTCTGATAGGTTGGCTATCTCTTCATTGCTTAGTTGTATTTTTTCTGGAGCTTTGATCTGTTCTTTCAGATTTGGGCCATATTTTTCTTGTCTCAGTATGCCTGTTATGTAGTAAGGGGAGCAACTCACATCACTGCGTTGTGATGCTGTATGCCAGGCAGGGGTCCGCGAGGGAGCTGTGCCACTTGCTCCACTCTCTGCCAGCTTTCAGTCACTTCCCCTGCTACCCACAAGCAAACTAGGCCCTTCTGGTGCTGATTCCTGGGTGGGTGGGCCTGTGTACGTTCTAGGACCCTATGGGTGTCTCCAACAGACTCTCCTGTGAGGCTGGGAGTTTCTCCCAATGCTGCTTCAACCCCCACAGGTGTTTTCAGTCAGAGATTTTGAGGCTTTATTTCCCCGTGCTGGAGCCCTGGGTTCCGGGTCTGTCTCTCTCCTCAGTTGTTCGTCCCGGTTTATCTGCACATGAATGTGGGACTGCCCTGTCCACTAGCTGCCACCTCGCCTGCCAGGTCTTCTAGCCGCCGCCTTGCCACAAGTCCTGTCCTCTCCAGCTGCCCGTCTCCCCTCCTCCTACCGGTCTGGATGAATATTTCTTCTTTAACTCCTTGGTTGTTGGACTTCCATACAATTTAATTTTCTGGCATTTCTGGTTACTTTCTGTTTTTAAATTTGTCATTGTCCTTCTTTTGGTTGTGTGAGGAGGCAAAGTACATCTACCTTTGGCTCCATCTTGGCCAGAAGTCTCAGGCACTTCTTAGCTGGGTATTATTTGGCAAAATCATTTTGTTTATGGGGACTTAATTTCCTCATGGGCAAGTGAGGACAGTGTCTCAGTTTTGCCTGCTGTTGTTTTCAGTAACCGAAAGCCCAGCTTTGAGGGGGGGGATGTGTTTACTTACAGGACAATGGGTCCCACGGGCTGGAGGCTCAGCTTCCACTTCCTGGGGTTCTCACCTAGGGTGTTCATTTCGTCCCAAGGTCTCCTCACCAGAGCGTGTCTCTCTACCGTGGGGCTCGTTACACCACGCTACAGTCTGTGTGTTTGTCTCCTCCCGTAAACCTGATCCCGTCAGGCATCTCTGAAAGATGCCCCCGCCTCTAGCTCCATGCTTGGCACAGATGTAGTCAGGATGAACAAGTGGGTGAATGAATGAGTGAATGATTCTAAGCAATTTCATTTCTTAGAGAAGGAAAAGGAAACTTGGGGGAAATAAAAAGCTGTAATACGTGTGAAAATGCTCTGTAAACTGTGAGATGCTGCAACAACATTAGGAAATGTTATGATGACTAATTATTGCACTCATGAAGCTTCCTGCTTGGGGAGCGGTTCGTGGCTGCTGGGGTGAGCCCGGAGGCGCACTGTGACAGCATGGGTTGTCATGGGACAGGGTTTGTGATGGGCCAATGGAAGAAGGATGGTTTTCCCAAGGAGGGTAGATGACTTTTGCCCCCTAGAAAAAGTAAGACTGGACTCAAGGAGAACACCATGTGAAGACACAGAAACATATAGACACAGAGGAAACACACCACATGAAATGGCAACAGAGAATGAATTATGCTCCCGCACACCGAGGAACTCCTGGAACCACCAGAGCTTGGAAGAGGCAAGGAGGGACCTTTCCCTAGAGGCTCTGGCGGGATCGTAGCCCTGCCAGCACCTTATTTTGGGAGGTCTGCCCTACGGCGGCCCAAGGAAACCCACACACGGACTCTGCTGGGTGTGGGCAGAGACCAGCTGTGTTTTCTTTCCTCCGCTGCCTTTCCCTACCCATGCTCCTGGCCATCCGTCCCCTGACGAAATCTCAGAGAGATCCCATAGCTTCTCTGGGTCATCCTGAGGTATTAAAAAGCTAAGCCTGTGCAAAATCAAAACTTTGGTCCTCATCCCATTCAAAGCTTCTCCTCTTTCCAGTTGCAGGGGAGACTCAAGCTCAGAGAAAGGGGAGCACAGGGGCTACTTGGGGTGGCGAACGCCTTCTGCGTGAAACTGTGCCAGCGGCTGCACGACACCACACAGCTGTCAAGCCCGTAGAATGTCAAGGACACAGAGCAAACTTTAATGTGAACTGTGGGCCTTAATTAATGTGATGATTAAAATATATACTATATAACAACAACAAAATAAGACTGTACCACCCGCAGTGTACTTCATTACAAAGGTCAAAAGGTGACTTTACCAGGAAGAGATGTGATGGACATTCCCTTAGCCAACAATGAGGGCTGCTGGCCTACGGCCTCTTGCCATGGGCAGTGGGAAGCACAGTGTCACCTGTGTGGTGTTCTTGCCCCAAACTCTCAGTCTGAGTCCAATCATGAGGACAGGTCCCAGGACAACAACAGGGCAACCAGCTGAAGGCTCTAATGATATCAGTGTCGTTAGGTCAAAGGTCAAAAGGCAGGGCCTCTTCCAGATTAATGGAGACTAAGAATATGTATCAACCAAATTGTAATGAGTGGACCCAGTTGGATCCTGGATTATACAAATACTATAAAACACATTTTTAGGTAGTTGCACTACCTATTGGATAATACTATTGCATTAATGTTAACTTTCTTCAGTGAGATAATGACATTTTAGGAGAGTGCTTTATTTTTAGTAGTTATATAGCAAAGTGTCATTGTGTTTGAAACTTATTTTGAAATGCTTTAGCAAAAAAACAAACAAAAAAAAAAAACACAAATACAATCATGTAAACACACACCACACAGAAATCATGCCCAGGGAGAGAAAGCAAATGTGGCAAAATACTAACCAGTGAATCCAGGGGAGGGGTACGTAAATATTCATTACACTATTCTTTCAAGTTCTTTGTGTCTTTGAATTCTTGCACTAGAAAACATTGTGGGGAAAGACAGCAGAGAGCAGAAAACCCTATTTACTCCTTGAGACACTGTCCCAGTTAGACACTTACGTGTTGTCCGTTTGTCCATCTGTCTGTGGACTCCTTTCACTGAGGCTGAATTAGGAAAATCAGAGTAACCTCTCAGAGTACACGCATTGGTCCCGATGCATCACTCTTTCAAAAACAGGAACCTGGCTCCTGCTGTGTATTCCTACTGGGTCTCTCTCTCTCCTTTTCTCCCCTCCCTTGTCTTCCCACCAGGGATCTCCAGGGCCGCAGGCACATGCATGGCCTTGGTACCCGCCCTCCAGCCCTGCACACCCTAGGTAAGACATCCTTGGGGCAGAAGCAAGGGAAAGAAGCCCTGTTGCAGCCCCACCACCCTCTTGGACCAAAAAGGACAGAGGGACTGACATTGAGCTTTAGGTTAGCAAGCCCACAGTAGGTATTTGGACAGGGTTTTGGTGGACAAGGGGCTCTGAACTGCAGAAGACGTGGTCTGGCCCTGGCCATGAAAATGCAGATCAGGCCAAGCCCAGGGTGCTAGACCATCTGGCAGTTTCCGGAAAAGGCAGGTTTGTGCAGCTTCTTGTCGCTGAAGCCAGAGAGGCCAGCCTGCCCAACTGGCCATGGGCAGGCGGCCCTTTGCCCTCTGGAGTACCCCGTCCCGACTGTGCACACTTGCAAGAGCCACACACTTCTGTGGTATTTGGCCACCTTGTGACGTCATTGCTCCACTTCCCTCCAGCACATCACTTGCTCCCCACCCAGGGGCAGTGAGGGGATTGTGGTGGCACGGGAGTCCGGTGGGACCACACCTCCCTGGGTGTCGCCCGAGTTCCACGGCACTCAGACCTGACTTATCCGTCAGGCATAGCGGGCAAAGCACCTCAGGGAGGCCCATGATACTTTTAGGGGACCGCTAACGTATTTTAATTTCTTTCAACATCAGAAGAAAAATAATAAACTTTTAGGGCCAGAGATTAGATTCTTCTTTATACCGACACAGACATAAAATGTAATTGGTAATATTTTTTACAGAGGAAGCCCTACACCCTCCACCCTCCAAAGAAAACCTAGGCCCTCGGAGGTCACGACACAGCTCTGAGCTCTGGCTGGCTCCACGCTCCATCCCATACCCAAACCCAGGGTGCCCAGGAAGAAGCCCCATGTCCCTCTTCTCTACTGTGACGACACCTTCTCGGTGTCCCTCCCCACTGGTCTCCTAGGACTCACATCTTCTGCAGCAAAATGAGATAAATAAGGACGATATGATGAGTTTCTCACAACACACAGTTCACACCAATTAAAGGACAGGTGTTTTTGTTTTACTGAAATTATGTACATCTATTTCTTTCCTTTTTTTTTTTTTTTGGTACTAAATTGTCCCTTTATCTCTAACATTATGGTCATAGCAGATGATATTTGATGACAAAACAAATGACCATTATTTCACAAAATGTAAAGTTGGTCCTGTCCCTTTCCCCGTTGTGTGGTCGTTGAGCTGCTGGCTCTGTGACATCTTACGCTCTAGAGACAAGCACTGGCTGAGGCCATCTGAGTTTATTTTCAAGACACTGTCGTAACACATCCTTCCAGAAGCCTTCTTTGGCCCAGGCCCTGGGCTCCACAGATCCCCACACCCCTTGCAAGAGTGCTGGCCTCCTCCTGTCCTGTCACCTTGTTCTCTCCACCTCCCCATGCCTTCGGGAGGGCAGCACTGAACCCCACGTCTCTGTGTCTCCCCCTCTCGGCCCAGCGCCAGGGCACGTGATAGCTGCTCAATCAACCTTCATTGAAAGAATGAAGAAATGATATTGATTCCCGGAAAAATTAAGTTAATGGCTAGAATCTCTCCAGTATTTAGTCTTTTTCTCTCTACATTTTTATTAAATCTTTGGCACCTGTTATTGCTTGTCCACTGGCCAGTGCTAGCAGATGACAGGAAGAATTAGCAAGTAGCAAATGAATATTAATGGGCCCAGACATTGTGCTAAGTCTGACAGCTTGTTTTCTCTGTGGCCAGGTGTTGGGGCTCATGGTTGTGGTTGCGTATCGTGTGGCAGAGTCTGGAAATTTAATTAAATTCAACATTTCTAAGCAACTTAAGCACACAGTAGCTAAATACATAATTTTGTGCTGAATCGTAGGCTGCATTTTGATTTTAAATTTATCAGTTTTTCACGGGGCTCTGCAAAGGGTGCCATGACTGCTAGGAACTCCGCTGTATAAAAATGGTAAAGACCAGACCACAGAGAACCCCGGCCCAGCACCACTGCGCTGAGGGCAGAATGGAAATGGAATGGGGCTCCCTCAGGAGATGGGAGCCTAGAAGGAGAGGGGATACAGGAAGGAGGGTCGGTGAGATTTGTTCAAGGCTAAGGCAAAGGATCTGTCCCTGTTCCTCCCTCCCATTAGCTAGGCTCTGGGAATGTGATTTTCTCTTGCTTGTTCTTGCTCAGGCTTTAGGTGAGTCTCTCTTCATGTTTGTGGATACTGAAGGCATGGTGAACAACTGAAACAGTGAGTTATTATTGGGTAGGGAGAAATGCCTTCAGTCCCTCTGCTAAAGATGACTCTGCCCCCATTTAGCATTGATGGTGTTGATTGTCTATGGGGAAAATCTCCAGGGGCCACCATTTCCAACCTGGGCAAACCCTAGTTTCTTGGCTGGTATGTGAGGACTCTCAAGTCCAGCATGATTTCCATTTCCACTCTACACACACTCCCCAAGCCAGCAACACTGAGCTCATCATGCAGCTTTCCACACCGGTCCACTTCCCGGCCTCTACTTCTGCTAGTACAGTTCCCTATTTCCTAGACCTGGACGGTCCTTCACTCCATCTCCACTAAAAAAAAAAATTCTACCTGCTTTTCGAGATCCAGCTTACGTTCTACTCCCTTAATGGAGACTACGCCTATTTCCCCAAGTGGATGTTATCACTATCTTCTTTGAGCTCTTATGTTTCCTTCAATGCACTTAAGAGATTCTGCTTTCTAGAACAGTGATTTCTATATTTCATTATCCCTGGTCCATAATGCAGACACGCAGATTTGTTAGGAGACATTTAGGGTAAAGAGTTTTATTCGTCTGTGTCTAATACCATGCCTGGCACATGGTTCTCATTTTAGTTGAACTGAATTGGTGTCCTCAGTAAGACCGAGCTGAATTCTGCATCTGTTCTGCAGATAGTCTGTGGGTCCGAGTTCTCCCGGGTTGCAGATCACAGATGCACTAACACAAAGGGCGTAGCGGTGAGGAAAGTGCATCCCCATATCTCACACACTCAGCTGTCCGGGGACTCCAGGGTTGACTTCAGTGGTTCAGTGATGTCATTGAAGACTTGCCTTTGTCATCAGCATGCGGCCACCCTGAGACCTGGTCACAGTGTGGCTGCTGCAGATTGAAGTTACACACACCCCACGTCCACACAGCACTGGGGAGCAAACAAAAGAGATCCTTTCTTCTCTGGTTCTTTGCCATAAGGGAAAGTCTTTTCTAAGAGTCAGCCAGCAGGTCCCTTGTCACATGTTATTGGTCAGAAGTGGGACACACGGTCATGCCCAAAATACTTGCTGGCCACGGGAACAGAATTACCGTTTTTTTTTGTTTTTCCCATCGCAGACTGTGTGCAGAGTTCACCCACTGCCCTACTTGTCCTGTGCAGTAAGAATACAGGGGCCCAGGGTCCAGTGCAAGATCACCTGCTGCCTTTCAGCTCTCACGTCTCTTCAGCTTCCTTCATCTGCCTCAGCCTTAGTCCTCTTTTATCCTCTCAACTTTGGCATTTAGAAGAGGGACATTTGGGGGCCAGGTATTTTGTGGAATGTAACGCAATTCAGGTCTGTGTGACACTTCATTAGATTTGAGTTAGGCACACGGGCAGGAACCCTCCAGAAGGGACACTGTGTTCTTCTCACTGATCCCCCCAGGCGGCAGGCCATTGTGACTTGTCCTGTTGGTGATAAGTTAATCATCAAGTCCTGGACACACCCTCCAAGTTGCTCTGCTGTGTAGTACTGTTTTCCTCTTTGTAATAAATAACTAACCTGTGGGCAGTGATTTGAAGTTATCTGAATATCCTGGGGACAGAATTATTTTGATTGGCTCAGACAACCACATTCACAACCGTGGTGGCGGGGGTGCTGTGGGAGGAGGCTCAGAGATACCCCTGAGCACATATATGGCCACCACATATCTGAAAGAAACTGAGTTCTATGTCAAGGAGGCAGTGACAATCGTACCAGGCAAAGTCACTGCACATTATAGGCTGTATAAAGCCTGGGCCTACCAGAACAGGGAATCCCGAAGTTGGGTAGTCAGGGGTAAGACAGGCCCCACCCCCACCAGGAAATCATAACAATGGCTGCCATTCATTTCTAGGTCCTTCCTCCTTCACCTCCTCCCCGATCCTCAAGCTTAGCCAGTGACCCTGCAGAGAAAACATAAACAAAGAAGCTCCAGATTCTTCTACCTACATCACTGCCCACATATTCTGCCTTTCCTTCCACATTACATGTGATACATCTTGCTCCCAGCTCGGGCCGTGGCTCCACGGGCACCCCAGGCCCCGTTCCCACTCATATACTCAAGGGCATCATCCAGCAAATGCCCTGCCTCCCTCGTCCTCCGATTTTCCTCTCCCACCAGATCATACTCAACCATCAGTAAATGCTCCCAACCCTAGAACACCCTCCCCTGATTGCTCGTCTTTCCACCGTTATCAGTCGATTTCTCTGCTTTCCTTTATATCAGAATTTCTCTAAAGGGTTATCTATAGCCACGGCTCCAGTTCCTCTCCTCCTTTCTCTCAATAACGTCTTGTTAGCAAGCTTCCACACTTACTGCTCCATTAAAGCTGTTTCTCTCAAAGTAACCTAAGACATTCATTAGCTAAGTCCAGTGATCCAGTCTCAGCCCTCATCTTATTGGACCCATTAGCGGCACAGTACTTGGCATAATTGAGTCCTGCTTTCCCCCAGAAACACACTCTATTTCCTGGTTTCCAGGACACCACACACACCTGGGGATTTTTGTTTGTCCCCTTGTTTTTCAGTTGCACTGGCTGGTCCTTCTCTCTCACGTTGGCAATTCTTCCTGTCTGAACGTTATGGTGTCCTCAGGGCTCAGTCCTTGGACTTCTCTTGTCTCACCCATACTCACTTCCCTGGTGCTTTTATCAGGCTCACGGCTTTAACTATCATCTGTACGCTGATGGACTCTGGACTCAGACATCCAACTGTCTACTTGACACCCTAATTTGAATGTCCACAAGGAATCTCACAGTTAACAAGATTTGTTATCTGTTGTTACATAACAAACCCTAAAGCTTAGTGGCAATTTGGGCTGGGTGCAGCTGGATGACTCACCGGCTGGTCTTGCCTGAGGTCACTCAGGCAAATAGAGTCTTCTGGGGTCTTTACTGAGACTGCATGGTTTAGGACGCCTACACTTGTGTGTCTGGCTGGTGGCTAGAACAGCTGACCAGGACACTGTGGTTGTCCTCCATATGACTCCCCAGCAGGTTAGCCTGGGTTTCTTAGGAGGCTGAGGTAGCATTCTAAGAACACAAGCCCCAGTGCATGACTCACTGGGTTGTTCAGGTTCATTTCTCATCTCCCAATGTCAAACAAAGTCCACAGCATCTCCCGCCCCCCGCCTGACGTGCTCCACCTACCGTCTTTCCCATCGCAGTGTAAATGGTCACTCCACCCTTTTGGTTGCCCAGGCCAAAGACCCTACATCCATTCTAGAACTCTCCTCCTGTTTTCACGCTCCTCTCCACGTCCATCACCACATTCGGCCAGCTCTTCCTTCAGAAAACATACCCTGGATCCCATCACTTCTCACCACCTCTTGCTGTGATTGCCGCCCTGGCCTTTCGCTGGTTTCCTGGCAAACCCTCTCGCCCCCCGTCTGTTTCGACACATGAGCAATTACGTTAGAACATTGGTCAGATCATATCACTCCTCTCCTCAAAACCCCCCGAAGTTTTTACAGTGGCCGACCTGTACCTACCTGGCTGCACCCCTTGTTGCCAGTGACCCCTCCCGCACACGCGCGTCACCTCTCTGACCTCAATGCCAGCTCGCCCCCGCCCTGACTTAGCTCCCGCCACAGCTGCCTCCTAGACAGTCAGCATGCTCCTGGTCCAGGGCCTCTGCACTTGCTGTTCCCAGCGCCTGGAATGTTCTTCCCTCAAACATCTGCCCGCAGGACTCCTTCACCTCCCTCTGTTCTTTATCCACCTTCACAGGGAGTTTCTGACGGCGCTCTTTAAAGTTGCAATTCCTCCTTCTCCAGTGCGATCTTATCCCTTTCCTGGTTTTAGTTTTCTCATCTCATAGTAGGCTTTTAGACAGACGTGAGCAGAGGACACGTCTGGCCAGGTCCAGAAGGTCATCAGGGCAGAAAGCCCTGGGTGCCTAGCAACAGGCAAAACTGGGAAAACAAGGATGTCACCCCCAGGGTAACCTTTCCTCCCCTTGCATATTGCTGGTCATGTAGCCCAGACCCTCCCCTGACCTCTCCTTCCCCGGCACACTGGCACACTGCTAGTCCTGCAGCAGACCCCCTTGGAGGAGGAACAAAGGGGGGCGAGTGGCCTTCTGCGACTCCCATGGGGACCCTTGCACAACCACTCTCTTAAGCAGTAACCTGGAGATAACATCTAGGCCTCAGTTGTGTTTCAGCTCCAGGCTCAGAAAAGCAGCCAAACCAGACAAGCGGTGCCAATGGCTGTTTCAGGACCAGCTGCACTGACATATGGCCCCCTCCCTAAAGGACACACCTGGAAAGCTGATGAATGTTCTATTGAAATCTTTCCATGGGACCTCCCTAAAATCCCCACCCTTAAAAGCCCTTACGATGGAGAACCCAGCATGACTGTCTCTAAGAAGCCAGCCGAGCCTTTCCCCACTCCTTTCCCCCAGATGAATTGTCCTTGCCTCTCTCTTTTTCCTAAGCTCTAAGGGTTCTTCTTTGGCCTCCGCAGCTTATTTCCTGGGCCAATTTCTTCTACCTCTGTGACTCCCTAAAAACAACTTTCTCTTACAGTTTGAGTCTCGGCTCTGAGTTCTTTCATAGCCAGAACTCAAGTCGCGAGGTGGCTGAACCGAGGTCCAGTCTGACCCTACTGCTCACCTAGTGTTGCTTCACCGCCACCAACAGTAGCACTCAGGATCCGACACACTTTTTATTTTACTTATTTACTGGTATATTGTCTGGGCCCCTTCCCAGAAGGTTAGCTCCTTGAGAGCAGTATTTCCTTTTTATACTTTTGTCTACCCAGTACCTGGAAGAGAGCCTGGCATTCAATAGATGTTTAATCACATTTGCTAAATGAAGGAATTCATTGAGCATCTACTATGTACTAAGTATTCCAGCCATTGTTGCCCCTGTATTTTCCATACTGACTCTATTAAAAACAAAAGTACTATAGTATCTCCTCATATAAAGCAGGTACTGATATCTTAACTTTACACATGAGGAAACTGAGGCTGGTTGGTTCGATACATGATCAGAGGTCACAGAGCCAGTGAAAGAGAAAGGACGGAATTCGAGCTCTTGACTAGCAAACTACACTGCCATTTGCCTCCCCTAAGTTGTCTGATGTCGCAGGGGTGGCACTGGCAGCTTGCTGGCCCTCTGGTCCACATTTTTGTGGTGTGACTTCCGACTGCCTGGCTGGAGTTGCATTGCTGATCCACATTCACGGTGATGAGAGACTAGGAGAAGGGGAAGAGGAGGACGAGGAGGAAGAAGAGAAACATGGACCGGGAGGAGATGGAGGTCCAGGAACCTTCTGGCTGCCTCCCGAGCCTACAGGAGAATGAACACAGAACCACCAGAAAAGCACCTAAATAAATAAAAACGGAGCCACTTTGAAAGAGACGCACTGCCATCCCAGAGGAACTGCCTTGCATGTCTTATCCTCAAACCTTGGGAATGCTAACACAGGGCGGAGTAACCTCTGGGCCTGGCCGAAAGCCACATTGTGTCCCCACTACTGTTTGCGAAGACAACCAGAAAGTAGATGTTATGACTACTGGACTGAAAGTTTAAAACATTCTTTAGAATTAGCGTCACTAATTAGCAGATCGGCACCAACAGAAATGCCTTCCTTTTACTGATGTCATTGTTCCCCTCCCCGTTCTCATAGATACCCCTTGCCTTTGCCCCTCATTGGAACACTGCTGGGTGTCTGCCTGAGTCAGTGCTTCCCGAATCGCTATTCTTTGGGATCTCAAATAAATGCTTATTGCCGTTCTCTGTGGCTTTTACTTTTACATTCCCACACCCATGGGAGGACTCTGTGTGTTCCCTCCACATCCCACAGCTCATGATACTCCTTTCAAACCCTGGGGTTAGGTCTGTCCTCTTCTTCCCTCGTGGTAACAATGGACTTCCCAGGCAGGAAATAAGCCTTTTAATAAGGAGCAGAACTTTGGGAACAAATCTAACCCCACCCCATCTACACTCCCAGGTGGCTTTGCTCATTCCTCCCCCTCCCCCACCGCCAGCTGGCCTCAGGCAAGATTGGGCCTCACTCGGATCTGGTGGCATTCAGAAATGGTTGTGAATTCCCACCACTCCGCAGGGCGACTGGGCTCTGCGGTGGGTGATGATGAAAGGGAACCACCGACTGTCTGACATCTGGCGGCCAGGAGTGGGCTGAGACTGTGAATTCCATAGGTCGCCTGCCGTTGCAGGGCGGCCACTTTGGTCTGTGACTGATGCACACACACACATATTTCTTTTTAAGGGTTTTTTTTTTTTTTTAATAAACAGTCTAGGACCAAGACAGACGGCTGTGGTTGATAAGGTTGGGAGAAAAATAGCAACTACTGTGTTTGGGTTATCACATGATAGCTCACAAAGAAAAGGGCTTCGTTCTGCATTGGCTTCTTCAGCCAATTAAATATTTAAATCTGCCATGAGGTCCCTGCTGTTTAAGTAGAGATACTTCAGATGCATTTCATAGCCATATGTGTGGTTATTTAATTTAAGGGTCTCTCTTTTCTTTCTTTCTTTCTTTCTTTCTTTCTTTCTTTCTTTCTTTCTTTCTTTCTTTCTTTCTTTCTTTCTTTCTTTCTTTCTTTCTTTCTTTTTCCTTCTTCCTTTCTTCCTTCCTTTCTCCTGCTTTCTCTCTCTCACTTCTTTGCCCCTGCTCTGCCTTCTCCCTCTCTCCCTTTTCTCTCTCTTCTGCTCCTTCCTCCATTCCTCCCTGTTCCCCATTTTTCTTACTTGGCTCAATCTCTCTGTTCCTACTTCTCTTTCTTCCCTTTCTGCTCCCCCCCACCCCCGCCCCACCACCTCCTTGTCTATAAACAGAAAATTATAAGGGAGGAGAAGAAAGGAAAAATGGGGCAGTCATAGAAATTACGTGATTACGAAAGCAGCTTGTTTCTGCCCGTGTGTGACAATTTGTGTTGTGAGCCCCAGGCACACACCTGGGCTCCTAAACACTGTCAGCTTCTTGTAAATCCTCAGAGAACGTGCTGTCCCTGATTGAGTCTCAAGGGCCCCGAGTCTGGGCTGGGGTGGGACTTGGGGATCCCCGGGAGATGGGTATTGCTGGTGGAGGGCTCAAGTCCCTTGCCAGGGGTTTTTGTGGATGGAAGTAAAGAGGGTGATCAGTAATGAAGGCTTTTAGGTACGAGTAGAAACAAACAAACATAATCGATCTCCTACCTATTTGTGTAAACCATCCGTCTAAAGCAGTCTGGTGTCTGCTATACCAAGAGCTAAGTCACCCAGAGGACGCTCATGAGCTCCCCCAACTCCTGGCCACTGGGGCTTCCTGGAGCCCAGGACGTGGTGGCCCACCCTGTGGGCCAGGTGTCAGGTACGGTGTGGGGAGCCGAAGGCATGGTGAGCTCAGTCAGTCTGACTTCCAGTAGCTCACCGGGTCCTATACCTACTGGTAAATAAACTACTTAAATCAGTGAGAAAGCACTCTCCTGGAGGTCTAGACTAAGCCAAGGGTTTTCCTAGATAATTAACTCAGTGCTGGGAGAAGAGGAGGGGGGCCCAGAGAGAAGCTGATGTTTTTGTTATTCCTACAAGAAGGGCGGGAGTTGCCAAGTGGATGGGCAAGAGAAGGAGAAGAGGCAGACCTAACGGAACGATAGCGTATACAAAGGCACATCCAGGGAACCATCGGCAACTGGGTAAGACCAGATCAAAGCGGGAAGAATCGAGAGCACAGAGAAGCTGGGGAAAGATTGAGAACAGTTGGGAAGGGGGCTGTGCCTCTAGCCCGTTCCAAGGAGTTTGAAACTTCTGTAAGCCATTGGCAGCCCCAGAAGGGTCACAGTGAAACTTTAGAAGGGTGGATGGGTAGGGCATGAGGCCACCCCCAGGGAGACCAAGTGGGAAACCATGACAATTGTCTAGAAATAGGCAACGAAGCCTGAGTTAGGACAAGGCCATGAAAACAGAAAGGAACAGCGGCTTGTAAGGATGTTACGGACACAGAACTGACAGCCCCAGGTACCACCTGGACGTGGAAAGCAAGAAGTCTAAAATTAATCTAAATGCTCTGGCTTATACGATTGAGTGGAAAGTGATATCATGCACTGAGGTAGGAAGTTGAGGAAGAAAAAGAATAATTTAGAGAGAAAATTACCGAGCTGAGTCTTGGGCGTGTTCAGTGTCAGGTTTGGTGGCGTCCAGGTAGAAGATTTCAGAAGGCGGTTTGCTTTATGGGTGTACAGTGCAAGACAAGGCACAGGGCTGAAAACGACAGAACATTGTCTATGGGGAGGAAGGTGGGGACCAGGGGGCCAGGGGGGAAGGGGCCGCAGACAGAGTGCATCGGGGTACAGAGCTCTTCTGGCCTGTTTCTCACGCCCCAGGCCTAACCCAACAGGAAGAACTGTCAGCTCTCCCTTCACAGTATGTCCTGGGTTCGCTTCTCTCCGCCTCCGTCACCGCCACCCTGGTCTAACCCTCCGCCATCCCTCACCTGGCCGTGCAGTAATCTACCAGCTGGTCTCCTTGCTCCTATTGCTGCTTCCCGGTTGGCCTTTGAAAAATGCAAGTCAAGTCCTGCCACTGTAATGCTCTGAGCCATCCAGTGATTTCCTCTGACTCACGGAACACAACCCAGATTCTCACAGGACCTGAACGATCTGGCCTTTGCCTGCCGTCCTGAACTTGCCCTTCACCAACCTCCCCCTGGCTGTCTGCTCCTGCCGCCAAGTCCTTGTCTCTCCAACATGCCAAGTCGCTCCTGCCTCAGGGCCTTTGCACTTGCTTTCCTCTGAGCGTGAAATGCTCTTCCCCCAGATCTTTCTGCAGTTTCAATTTCTCCCACAAAATCTCCAAGTCTGACTTTTATTTCTTTCAATATAGTAAGCGCAGTTGCTCTGCGGGCTGGGCTGGATGACACCACTATCCCAAGGTTTTGTGGGCCCATTTCAGTTTTCGGTGGTTTCTATTGGTTCTCACCTGTATTGTCTTATTTCCTGGTTGTATCTGACTATATACTGGAAATTTCATTTTGGAATTTTGGGGGGCCCAGGGTGACAGGCTTTTCTTCCTGGAAGGATTTTCATTTGTTTCTGGAAGGTACTTGGAGCTGCTCCCAGTCTGGAACCATTTTAACACCAGTTCAAGGGTTAAATGTCCCCCTGCCTTCTGAGGGCACCTAAAAGCTCAGCTCTTTTGCAGATACTTATTGTAGCTCCACGGACATCCTCAGGGCAACAGGGCTCTGAGGGATGGTCCTCCTCTTCTCTTGACTTTTGCCTGGTAATTCCTTGCCACTTTTACTCTGTTTTTTAAAAAGATTTCATTTATTTATTTTTAAAGAGAGGGAGAGAAATATCAATGTGTGGTTGCCACTCACACACCCTACACTGGGGAGCTGGTCCACAACCCAGGCATGTGCCCTGACTGGGAATCGAACCAGCGACCCTTTAATTCCCAGGCCAGTGCTCAATCCATGGAGCCACGCCAGCCAGGGCTGCTTTTACTCTATTTTTAACATTATTTAAATTTTGTCCAGGTATTTTAATTGACTGCGAGACAAATGAGTCCAATGTTCTCGTCTGATATTACCAAAAGCAGGAGGCCTCCTTCCCCCATTTCTTCCGTGGCCCAGTTCCTCACCCAGACCTCGGTGCAAACGTCACTTCCTCCGAGGAGCCTTTCGTGACTGCCCCGTGGAAAACAGCCACCTCCATCCCTGCTCTTCTGCTCAGCTCTTCATGGCACTCATCACCATCTGCCATTGGGGGGCACATTTATTTGCCTACTTATTTATTGTTTGCCTTCCCGACTGGACTTCATGTACTCATTCATTCAACAACAAAAACAGAATTTTTTTTTCTGGAGCACATATTATGGGCTAGGCCTTATTCATTCTAGGCATAGCCAGACACAGGAGAACAAAACCCAGGCTCTGGCCCGCAGGGAACTTACGTGCTGATGGAGAAGACAGACAATAAACAGGAGCATAAATACATAATTAAACTCCATGAGGACAGGAAGCTTGCCTGCTTTCCTTAGCACCTCAGGATGTAGAACAGTGCTTTATGTTCAGTTTTGTTAAATATTTGTTAATTAAAAAGAAAAAAATTCTTGTCCTCACGTTATTTTTCAGTATTATTTCACCACTGGTGTTTCAACTGTATTGTTGTTTTGCTGCCTTTTCCCCTCTTAAGTAGAGTAAGGGTTAAACAGACTTGTGTGTCGGCTTGGAAATATAATCACCATTTATTATATTACTGTTATGGGGAAATATGTTCTGAGTTCCAAATAATTAACTTCCAAGTGAACTTTTGGAAACTGGCGGCTGGGCTCGTATACGTTTGGGTGAGCTTTGCCAATGTCTTTGCACTCTTACAGAAAGAGGTGACGTGCCAGCAGATCAGGCCAGACAGCCCTGGCGATCAGTAGGGTAGCAGATGTCTCAGAAAGAGCCCCCTCCCATCCAGAAGGCTCTGTTCTGCTCTACGCTTATGGGTGTTTGGATTCTTGGAGCATCGGATGTACGGCGACACACCTTCCCCTCTGCGAGGACAGAAGCTGTATGGTCAAAGTAACACTTTTATTTTTATTTTTATTTTTTTACTGGAGGGGCCAAGCAGAATTCCGAAGAGCCCTCCACCTGGACACCAGCATGGCTGAGAGTGGCAGCCAGTCCTGGCAGCCAGCCTGGCTGCCCCAGGACATTGAGAGAGGGGGAGAGATTGGGGGTCAGCCAGTCTAGCTCAGAGAAGTCACTCCAGCATGACAAGTGTAGTGGCATTCGGCCTGAGCCAAATGCTTGCCTACCCGCAGGCTCTGGGTTATGTGCACTCTTCAACAAAGGCAGCGGGTGCACGAGGGGAGAGCACAGGCAGTGAGCCAGAGCTGGGCGCCAGAAGAAAGAGATCTAAGGTTAAAAAAACAAATGAATCAGGATTTGCTGAGATTTGAGAAAAGAGGAACCAAGAGCAAGGAAGCACTTGGGGTTTGGGTAGGAAGGATGGGGAGCCTCTGGAGTGGAATATTGATGAAAAGGTGAACTCTTCCAACTCTTTTGATCTAGGCGACGAGCTATGTAGTTGAGGGACCTATCGATCAAAATCAGAAATGGACTTGGACAGATGAGACGGGATCATGAATTTATGAAAAGCCATCATGAGATTCTGAGCTGGAGGAGCCCATCTGGTTCAGCCTCACACTGACGTTTGGATGAGGCCTGGCAATCTGTATTTTTTATGCTTCTGGAGTAATTCATGCACAGCCAATTGGGGGCCTTCTGACCAGTCTAACCAACTTCGTTTTACAAAAGAGGAAACTTGCGTCTAGAGAGGTCAAAAGACACATGGGTAGCAGAGCCTGGACTGAAAACGAGGACTTCTGGCTCCTGGTTTTCTGCCCCTTGGACTTTGTGAGATTCATAATTAGGGAAGAGAATAGCTAATGAGGACTGAATGCTAAGTACTAGGTACTTTCACTGGGAGGGCAGGTGCTCTTGCTATCCCCTTCCAGGAAGGAGAACAGAGGGTGAGGGCAGCGAAGCAACTTGACCGGAGTGAAGCAACAGGAAATGCAGATCTGGGACACAAACCCAGGCTCTCTCCTCCACCCGCTGTTCTCTGTAAACCGGAGAGTAAGTGAGCACAGCTCTGGGGCTCTGCGGAAGCAGGAGACTGTTAGCCAGATAGACTCTTCCTTTCCACTCTGTGACAGGCCAGCCTTCAGGGTTCCATGGAGGCAACTCCAGCCCCTTCTCTAACACTAGGTGCCGCACCTCAGGTTCTGAGCACCCACCTGTAGGAAATGCCGTAGCGACCTACCTATCCCCTTACCACCCTGATCTCAAGATATAATATTCAACTCAATTTTTTTTTTTTTTAGACAGATGGCATCCTGTGTGAGCTATTCCTAGTCTTCAGCTTCGGGGATCCTCGCCTGTGTGGGAGGGTAATCACCAGGAAGAAACTCGCTATCGGGAGGGTTGTTTAGTGGCTGCTTTGGGAGGTGGGGAGCTTTGCTCTTTCCACTTGGCATTTCGAAGTGCAGTAGAGCAATTAACATCCGTGCTGGAGCACCACGTGTCAGGCTGTCTTCACACAAAGTGCCTTGCCCCCAATGTTCTTTCAACGGACAGAAGAGAAGGTGGCAAACGCCCCTCTCCCCCGCGTGTGTATCTTCATGTCACGGATGGTCCTCTATTAGCCTGTGATGACAGCTCCTGTGGGTCTGGAGCCCTACTGTGTCTTAACCACAAACACATTGGGGTTGTTCTTTCCTCCAGGGTTTCGCTTATTCTGAAACACTAGCTTCCGACAACAAAAATTAGGAAGAGTTCAATGAAATCTGGCTTTCCTGCTTTTCTCAAAAAGTTAGAAAATCAGGCAGCACTGGACCTTTGTTCCCAACTGTGACGTTTTGCTGAAGCTGGAAGCCAGCCAGACGTCAGTAGGCTTCTGCGTTTAACTCCCTGGGGGAGAAGATTAAGGAAGGGGTCTTCCATAACATCTCAAATATCCGCCCGATTCCAGGCTGATTCAGGAGAAGCTTCCACATTCCAACGTAAGATGTTGGAAAGCAAGCTACCGTTGTTGAGATCAGGCAGCAGACGCACTGGCTGACTGGGGACTCTGTCCCCTCCTCTTCTTTGATGCCTCTCCCTCCTGTATGTCTTTCTCTGCCTGCAGTTGACTGATCATGACCACTGGTCAATTCTCACTTCATTTGTTTCTATGTGTGGAGGGCAGAGGCCTTCTTTCATTGAATTTACTCTCCATGCCCTAGACTTAGCACCATCCTTTGGATATTTTAGCTGGGTTATCAATGTGGCAATTAGAAAGATGCTATGCTGAGAACCAGCCTAGGGTTGGCAGATTATTTAGGAGGGTGCAAGAGGTCTGGGTCATACGAGGTGAGGTAGATTAAGAAGTAACAACTGAGAAGGGAGAATGGAATACAGGTTCAAGGACAGAGGAAGTAGCCCAGGCAGAGGCATAGGGAGTAAATGCTTGGGAAGTATGGGCTTACAAAACAGGTTGGGTAGCTTTGTAGGTCAGAGAACTCCAAAGGAGACTTAGTTGGATCTTTTGGAAGATTCCTTTGATTCTCCTCTTTACTCTCCCCCTCCATATCCAATTCTCCAGAAAATTCCATTGAGTCTACTTTCAAAATGCATCCAGACTCCACATATTTCTCATAACCTGTATCTTTACCACCCTAGTCCCAGCCGGGGTCATCTCTCACCATGACAAATATAAGAGCCTCCTCCTTTGTGCCCCTCCTCCACCCCTACCTTCCAATGCTTTATCCTTTCTCTGCAGCCAAACTACCACCCTGGCCTGTGAAGTCCTGCAAGATTAGGCCTCTGTGACCTTTTTGAAAACATTCCTCTCTCTCCTCCCTTGGGCTCTTTCAGGCACGCCTTTCAGTTTCTGAGCCTGTTGAGGGGCTTTGCCCTTGGCGTTCGTTCCCTCACCTTGGACGCTCTCCCTCAGGAAATCCCCAAGGCTCCTGCTGTCCCTGTAATCAGGTCTCTGCTCAAACATCACAGCCTTTGCCAGGCTTTCCCTGACCACCGCACCTAGAACGGAGCCCTCCTCCACACCCCGCACACGCACACACAGCTTCCTCATCTTACTTTTCCCAGGTTGTGATATATGTGTATCTGTTTCTCCCTGGAATGCAAGCGCCACGAGAGCAGAGACTTCTCGCACACAGTAGATGCTCAATAAGCAAATGAAGGAGTCTAGCAGAGAGGGAGAAGTGAGAGATGCCAGAATCAGGGTTGTTTGGGGGGAAAGAGATAGTATTCAGTACACGAGAGAAGATTTTCATCACAATACTTGGCATGTGTGATAAATATTTAATTCAATTCAATTTAATTCGAGTATTTATAGTGCAATTACTACATGCAGGTCACAATGCCAAGAGTTGTTTGCAATAAATGGTTATCTAAGGGCAGATCCTGCCAGCAAGGAATTTATAGCTAAGGGAGGGGGTGGAGGCGAATAAGACCCCTTGGTTATTTTTGTATCCCTCATAGCATGTTCTTCATTGCCCTGCATGCTGGGAGTATTAATGTCTTTTTTTTTTTTCAATAAGTGAATTATCAGTCTATTCCTTCACTAAATCGTCTCACTGTCATTCTGTCCAGGGGGGTGAAAAAAGTCTTACAAACTCTTCGTCCCTTTCTGAGTTTTGAACTTCAGTCCACCTCCCACCCCAATTGCTGTTTGGCCTTCTTCACGTGCATGCCCTTGGGCATTTCAAAACCAATCTGTCCAACTTCATCCTGTGTATTCTGATCTGGCTGAGGCTGAACTGTTTTTTTCTGGCCCTTCCTCACCCTCAACCCCAGGAGCCTACCTCCCCCATCCAGGGGACCTACTCACTCTTGTCCCACCCTGTTGCCACTTCTGTGGTCCTGGTCACTGTCACTTTCTGTCTGGATTCTCAGCAACTGCCCTAGACTTCTGCAGAACCCCCCTCCCACCCATCCCCCACACCTAGGCCGGAATGGTCTTCTTACAAAGGGACATCTAAAAACAGTACTATCTTATCCAAAGGCCCTAGGCTAAATTCCAACCCCCTTAGCACATCCTACAAAAACTTCCTGGTTCAGGCACTGGATTTCTTTGCTCATTTCTTGCCATTTCTTCTAGCCTGGTTGGGACCCAACAGAGATTTCTGCTGGTCCTCTGAGTGGGCCACTCTCCCCTCTGTTCCAAGGCCTGTGGCTCCTCTCTCTCTCTCTCTCTCTCTCTCTCTCTCTCTCTCCTAGTGACTCCTGTTCCTTTGATTCTACCCAGTTATTATTTCCTCTGAGAAGCCTTCCAGGGTGACCAACTCCCCCTGTTCCTCATGTCCGGACCCCCAACACAGGTCCCATGTCCTTGCATGTTCTTCCTCAACACTGTTTTTTTTCTCCCCATACCTGTTTGGTGGTCTCCCCATTAGACTGCAGGCTCCGGGAGGGCAGGCCTACCCTCCTCTACCTTCAACACCTTGTGAGGGTGCCTGCCCAGCACGTGTGCGTGTTGGGTAAGTACCGAAGGAATGAAAATGCACTCGCTTGGAGAGGACTTCCGCTGAGCACTGAACGTGTGGCAGGCACCATTCTGTTTTACAAGTGACATCAGGGACATCTCACATAACCCTATTAAGTAGGGGCTATTTCTCCATGTAACAGATGGGGAAACTGAGGTAGACAGAACACTCGGCCAAGGTTAGTCTTGAAGCGGAGAGGAACCAAGAGTTAGGACCCAGGCTATGGCAGAGTCCAATTCAGTCTCAACTTCTCGGAAATTCGGTCCTGGAGTGAAACGCAATATGGGGTTCCGCTACATGAACAGATTCAAGTCTTCTGCCAGGGCTTTGTTTTGGTGTCGCGGAGAGAGGACGCGCTCCTGTGCCGCCCTCCTCCGGGCCCGCGGGTCCTGTAGGGCTTTGGGAAGGGCCTGTGCATCTCGTCGGCGGCCCGGGAGGCTGCATGTGAACCCCTGGGTAACTTTGGGGGCTGCTGGCCCGCACGCCAGATGTGTCCAGGTCCTCAGGTGGCCCTCCCCACCGGCAGGTGCGGCACCAGCGTGCCCCGCTTCCACACCCAGGTCCCCACCGGCCAGGTCCCTGCCAGGCCCCCATCCCAGCTGCGCGTCTCGGGGTCTGCGGGAAGGGGCGGGCCCGGGGGCGGTGCCTCTGGCCCAGGCCGCCGCTCTCGCCCCGCGCTCGGCCAGCCGGGGCGCAGCGGCCGGAGCTGGAGGGGGCGGGGACTCGGGAGGGGCCGAGCGCAGCGGCTGGTGCCGTAGCGGGAGGGAGGAGGCGGCGCGTCCCCTGAGGCGTGCTCCCGGGCCGACCGATCGACAGACGGACGAAGGCGCGGAGGGAGAGGCTGCGGTGAGGTAGGATCCGGGGAAGCGCGGCCAGCGCGGGGAGTGGCGACAGCGAGGGGAGCGGAGCCCCGGGAGGGCGCGGGGAGGGGCGGCGGCGGGCCGGGCGCCCGCGGCGCTCCAGGGTCGGGCCCGAGACCCTCCCCTGGCTGGTCGGGCGCGCAGCGAGCTCGCCCCGGCGGCGGAACGCGGAGCCCGGGCTCCCTTCTCCCTCTGTCCCTTTTCTTTCCACTCAGCAAAAAATAAACACCCGGGAAGGTAAAACAATAGCGGGGCCACCTGGGACGCCGCGCGCCTGTCTCCCCCGTTGGGGTGGAGGCCAGAGCTGGGGGTGGAAACGGGAGTGGCGGCCCCACCTCGGAGCCCCTTCCCGATTTGCCCCCACGGAGGGTGGGGCTGCCCTGCCCGCTGCGCCGAGGGAGGCGAAGGGAATTCCCAGGAGTGGAGCATCAGGCGAAAGTACGGCGGGAGCAAACGGGCTTCCCACTGTCGCCCTGCTCTGGGCGGGGGAAACTGAGGCGGCGGCAGGCGCGGGACTTGCTCAAGGTCAGCATGCAAAGGCTGACTGCCCGGCCCGGAAGGGGAGCCAGGTGTTCCGACCCGCGCAGCCCCTCTCGGCTCCGCGGCGGGGAGGGTGGCCTTTGATAAGTCTCTGCCGTGTTTGTTTTAGAAATCTGCTGGCATCGTGGGGCCGCCTGGGGCACCGGAACGCCAACCCGCTCCGTGTGTGTCGCTTCGTTCGTGTCGGGCAGGTCTGGGGCAGGTGGCAGCTCCATGACCTGCCATCATGGATGGAGACAGAGTTTTTGATGAAGAAACCCGAATGGTGGATGCCAGCCACGGCGATTTGGCTGTCAGAGGTTTTGACAAAACCTGCCCTGCTCCCTTCGGGGAATCCGAATGAGGGAGAGTGCAGACACCTTCACTGGGAAGCCAAGGACATTTCTGTATAATCAGTGGATGAAAGGATTTCCTCAGACTCATTTCCCTTTTCCTTGAGGATTAATCCACCGCAATCTACAATTCCAGTGGAAGCCGCAAGACACAAGATGTGGCAGAAGCCCAGAGCGCCCGCAGGATTGTTCTGGACCCTTCCTTTGCAGAGGGGAGTGTAACACGTGCCCCCCTCCGCGACCTCCCCCACTGCCTGCTGCGGATCCCTTCCCAGTAGCCTATTCTTATTATTTTCTGAGTTAAGTTCTGTTTCCAAAACTGTCCCCTGGAGCTCTAAGTGGATTGCCAGAAATGAGAGATTAAATCCCGGGAGAGGAGAAAGCGCCCTGCGTTGCGTCTTCGCCGGCTGCCGACATGAAGTGCTTTCTCCCGCTGCTGAGCTGTCTGGCTGTGCTGGGTAAGTGGCGCTGCTGTCGGTGGCTCGATCAATGGGAAAGTTTAACCTGCTGCTGGTTCCTGCAATTCCTTGTGGCTCTTTCCCACCAACACTCGGCGTGGGAGGCACGCGGTGGCGGCGGCGGCCAGTGTGTGACACAGGGTGGAACGGAGTGCTAAGAGGCCCACTCCTGGCGGAGGAAGAAGGGCGGCGTGTTGTTCGTTGTCTTTAAGAAGGAGCATTCGCTGTCCTTAAAGTGTCTGTCCCAAGCCTTGCAGTGTGGTGAGAGCCCCCATCTGCGTGCGGGTGGTGTTGGAGCTCCTTGTGGACTGAGGGCCGGTCCTCACAGATTACACAGTGCTGAGTGGCTTCACTTCTGTGACGGTCCAGATAAATTCCTAGCCCGAGTGGCAGCCTTACTCCCACTCTGCCGGGAGGGTTGGTTTGGTGACGGTGGTGCTGCTTTTTCTGGCGGGGAGGTGGGTGTAGTTGGAAAAGAGGTTGAAGGGGTGCTTTTGTCCTGCCTAAGTAGCTTGGATAGAAAAAGTGTTTTTTAAAAATATTTTATTTATTTTTAGAGAGAGGGGAAGGGAGTGGAAAGAGGGGGAGAGAAACATTGATGTGTGAGAAAAGCATTGGTCGGTTGCCTCTCACACGCCCCAGCCGGGACCTGGCCTGCCACCCAGGCATGCGCCCTGCCTGGGAATTGAACCAGTGATCTTTCAGTTTGGGGATGATGCCCGATCCACCAAGTCACACCGGTCAGGGCTGGATAGAAAAAGTGTTTGAAGTCACCTGCTGTGTGTCCCCGCACCTCGGAAGCTCGCATCGCTGCTCTGGCAGAAGAGTGGCTGGAAGAACTGCAGCTCCCTGGCTGGGGGTGTACCAGGGTTGGTGTTCGTGCCTCCACAGAAGGTCAGAGTGCGCAGAGCTGGATGAAGAAACTGGCCCCGAGAGACAGACCTTTGGCACCTCCCTCCAGGATTCTCTTCCCGGTGAAGAGCTCCCCTTTTGCCTAACACTTGTCTGTTCTCAAGTTCAAAACTACTTCCCATGCCATTGAGCTCTGTGGTGTCTTAGGATGCATACTGGGCCTAGGATAAGCCCCCTGGCCAGGACGTCTCCCCGCATCGCCTCAGACCTCACACGTGAGTGCACCTCCTGCCTTCTCTGTGTGGCGGGGTCCCCTGCGTTCAGGACAGGCCATCACTGCTGCCTGTGGCCTTTGCCTCTCCAAATCTAGCTGTCTGTATTTATTCATGACCCGCTGGCCGTGGAGGTGGCTTTTGGGCACTGCCTGCGCCCTTGCGGGAGTTCGCAGACAGTGGAAAGGGAATGGACTCTGGAGTTAGAGGACCTGAGTTCCAACCTCAGCCCCATCGGAACTGACATCTGAATCTCAGGAAAGTGGAGCGGTGCCTCCAAGGGCTGCCTCGACTGTGCAAGGCTGTAAGGTGTTCTGAACATCCTCGTAATAGATGTGTTCAGTTAGCGGTTCTCAAACTTGGGTGCACGTTGGAACCACTGGGGGAGCTTCTAAAAATCCAGGTGGCAAACCAGGTGGTCCAGGAGGGAGACCCAGGTGTCAGTCTTTCCGCTGCCCTAGGTGATTCCCATGTGTAGCTGAGTTAAGGGACCAGCGTTTAAGTTCACTGGCACCAGCCCTCCCCACCCCAACACCTGGTCCAGCGGGGGGGGGGGGGCGGTTTGTCACTCTTCTGCCCAGGTGCGGGCCAGGATAGTGTCTCTGCCTCTGCCCTGCGCTCAGGCAGGATCCAGAGGGCAGGAAGCTGTTTGCCGGTCCCAAATATCGTTTTCGTATTGGTTATACTGTGTTTGTTACTCATTTAGTGTCTGGGTTTAAATCAGCAATTAGTGATTCGTGTGGACTCAAGAAGACAAACAAGAAGAATCTGTGGGTGTGGGGTGGGGGAAGAGGGCTGAGTGGTGGGGGAGGGCAAGGCAGAAGGAACCACCAATGGGAAAACGAGGAAAGGTGACATTTGTGCCTTTTGTTCCTTCTGGCGGCCCAAGAACTGCGAGGCTGCGGGCTGGTCGCCCTGCTGGGCCCCTCTGTGCAGTGGAAGCCGGGCCCTGGCACCTGCCACCGCTGTCTTCCCTCCGTTCCCAGCCTCGTGTACAAACAGGTGCCGTGGAGGAAAATGAGTGTCAAAGCAGCAGTGAAGGGGAACGGCAGGGGCAGGCCAGCCGCGGCGAGAGTGGGAAGGTTTGGCGCTGTGGACGACAACGCTGATCCACGGCCTGGCTTCTGAGCCCCACCGGGGAAATGCCCTCTTTCTCACCCCTCGGTGAGCCTCCGCCCGGGGAGGGCGCGGGCCGTGCTGCTGCTGCGCTAGCCCCCAGAGCAGAAGGTGTTTCGGGGGTGGGGAGGGGACAAACACCCGCGCTGGGTCTCATTTCCTGCTGGAGTCTGGTGCGGTTGGAGTCATGCGGCAGCACTCTCGCTGTGCGATGCAAATTAGTGTGTAACGTGAATTTAAAACAGCCGAAAACCTCCAGGTTTTATGCCCATGTGAGTGAGTCACACTCCTGGAGTAAGAAAAAAAAAAATTTTAAAGTAAGATAAGGCGAAGTGCTCTGCAAAGTGATCCAGATCCGGGTTCAGCCAGCGTCCAGGAACGGCCCTTGGAGTCGGGAAACCCTGTGACCGTCTCCGAAGGGAAGGGAGACTCAGGGTGAATCTCCCAGATACTTGTGGCTCCTTCGACATCCTCAGGCCCGTGCTTTCTGCTCCCACCCTTTGCTGCGTCTGGGTCATGTTTCTCCTTTTCTCCCTCTCCGGGTACTGGTTCCTGGCCTCTAGACCACTGTCCTGTTTCTTCCTGTTGCAGCTCTGGGTCCCCCACCCAGCCAGGGAGCCATTGGCTGCTACTGCCACTCTTGTTCCAATTCTAAAGCCTGGACCTGGTTGAACCATGAGGAGGACAGCAAAGTCCCACTACTGAGAATGTGTGGAGCCAGAGGGGCAGAAGATGAGAGAGAGAGGGAGGGAGGGAGCAGGGGCTGGTGTGGATGTCGTGTAAGTATGAAAAAGAGGCAAAGAGGAGAGAAAGACAGGTGGCTGTGGCTGTGGTTGTGCCTGGGAGCAGCCTGCGTGAGTGACAGTGACATGGGAAGATGACAGCTATGTGGGAGAGACAGATGAGGATCTGTGTTTGAGGAATAGGAAGGGAACCATCAGGAAAGATGAATATGGTCTTCAGGCACGTACAGCAGACTTTGACGCCGCATCGCCAGGAAGAGTTATGCCTCCCAGATCAATGCCGGCGTTGCACACAGGGGGAGAGAGCTTTGAGAGTGTGAGCCATGGAACATGGAGGCGATCGGGACGCCTCTGCGTCAGCGCAGGAGAGCCAGTCGATGGCCAACCATCCTGTGTGCTCTTCTCCAGTGGGAGAGAATGTCACTCGGAGAGGTGGGGGCCTCTGTTTTAGTCGGATGGGACTCAGGAAGCCATCGCTTACTCCCCAGTTCGTTAGGGAAGCCTTCTAAGGGTAGAGGCCAGAGGGTGCTGCTGGAAGCAATGGAAAGGAACTTTGGTGTTCCGGTGGGAGGGAGTGAGCCCAGACGCAGGGCCCAGGTGATCACAGACACGTGAGGTGGGTTAGGGCGGCGGGAGGAAGGCTTCTGAAGGGATAGGTGAGGATAGTGACTTACAGGTGAACAAACACCCCTGTCCCAACAGTTGTCCCAGAGGTAGTGCACGTCCCTTTCCTGGGGGCCTTTTGACAAGGGTGCTGGGGAAGGGAGCGCCTCCTGTCTGGAGGACGTGAGTGGCTAGGATGCCTTTAAACTATGTGAGTCACTGAGCCACCCCTGGGCACCCAGGGCGCAGTGAAGATGTCTGAGTTGCCAACACATTTCACTGCAGCAAGAGAAGAACAGGAGTAGCATCCCCTCCCCTAACTCTGGCCCTTACTGTGAAGCAAGCGCCGTCTCATTAAGTCCTCGAAACAACTTGGCTGGGTAGATACCTCGTGGTATCACCTTTTTTGTAGACGGGGATGTGGAGGTCCGAGGAGGTTAAGGAACTTGTTCGAGGTAGATTATTGTACCAGCGAGAAATGGTGTTCCACAAAGGGAGGGTCCCAGGCCCTTTATATCTTGTTTCTTGTGCATGCCTCTGTTCCCAAGGTCATCTCATGTCCAAGTTGGCTGTGATAGGAAAAGGGTGGGTAAGGGGCAGGCCTCTTAATGGAAGGACACTTCTTGGAAGTTGTACATATCACTTCGGCGTACATCCCCATTGATGGGAATATGATCACATGACCATACTTTGCTGTAAGGGAGGCTGGGAAATAGTATCCGTAATTAACAGTGTCCATGTGCCGAGCTAAAACCTAGGGGTTCTGTTCCTGTAGAGGAAGGAGAGAACAGATACTGGAACACTGGTCTGTGGTACAGTCCCAGAGCCGGCAAGTAGCAGAGCAGGCTTTTGAAGCAAGGACCGGTTGGTTCCAAATTCAGTGTTCTTCCATCTCACAGAGGGCTGTCCCCTCTGTGAGTGTGACCCCAGCCCCTAGTCTCTGAGCAGCTTTGTTGGAAGGACTCAAGCTAGATGAACCGACACCTGTTACAGGGGACGCAGTGCAAATCAGCACACGCAGTTCAACACGACGTGTTGTGGGTTTAGCAGTGGCACCGTTGTCTCTGTAGACTCCCCACGTGCCAGTCACTGCTGAACCCTTTGTCGGCGTGAAGTGGGGAGGGGCCGTGTCTGTCCTGGTCGGCACTGTGGCCCCAGAACTCAGCCCTGGGCTCCCCTCGGTGTCCGAACGTGTTCGGTTAAGTTTTGATGAGTGGGCGGGCAGTTTCACAAAGGGCCGTGCTGTTTCTCTGTCCGCTCCCTCACTCAAGGTGGGGAGATTCAGGGCTCTGAGAGTTTACGTCATTTTGCTCAAAGGGAAAGAACTAGAAACTGGCAGAGCCTGGATTTGAATCCAAGTTTTTCTGGCTCTAGTGCTCTTGCCTTTGCTTCACCAGACAGGGGTTCTTAACCTTTTCTGTGCCGTGGATCCTCTTGGGGCAGTCCTCTGGTGAGGCCTCTGGACCCCTTCTCAGGATAACACTTTAAAATGCATACGTAAAGATACAAAGGATAACAAAGGAAATCAACTGTAGTGAAATACAAGTCATCATAATATTAAAAAACATGTTTATGATTATAGCATTTAATAACACTAAATAACAAGGTCTACCAGATATCATAATTTTGACATAGTGAAGAGTGAAGACACTATTTTGAGGTGTCTGCATGAACTGTGATGTGAAGGAAAGAATATCTATTGTGACCCGTCACAGGTCCTGGAGACTTGACCGTGACGCCTGCTTACGTTCATAATCAAAGGAACTGTGAGCATTCACTGAGAGGTCAGTGGAGGTAAAGATGTAGTCCCCCCACCCACCTGCCCCACTCAAGTTCACAAAGGTCCTGGATTCTGTCCACAGACCCCTGTGAAGTTCAAGGTTCAGTGTCGGTGGTGGTTGCTGGGGACGGCGCTGTGGAAGAAGACTTGGCTGGGCTTTCAGACTTGGCAGGATTTGGGTGGGAAGGCAGTCTGTTCCCCGTAGAGTCCTGATAATTCAGAGACTCGGAAGTCGTAACGGTGGTAGAGTCACTCTTTAGAGACCGGAGAAATGACTGTGTGTGGTTTTAGGTACCAGTCCACGTGGGATAGTGTGGACACGGATAATTGGCCTGGATGTGTTGAGTGTGGAACTTGGGCTTAGACTAGGCCTCTAGAGCCCAGGCCTGGGGACGGGACACGGTGGCTCCTGGTGCTGGCCTGCCATGGCGCCTGGCCTCACGCACCCTGCCTCACGGCTCCTTGATCCATATTTTTAGGTTTCTTTGGGAGTTCCTCATTCGCCACAATTGGACACCTGTTTCCTTGCCGTTTCAAAGTGAGCACAGCGATTCCTCGTAAAGGGTTGGTTTTTACTTTAAGGAAATTTAGGACACCTGTGTGTGAATTCGCCCTGATTTTCAAAGAGATAAGTGGATGCATCAAAATCAAGCTTATATTTGTAGAAAACCATGTTGCCCAATTCCCTCATCAAGAACTCTTTTGTAAGTGGGCCTGGGTGGCAGGCACTTCACAAAAACCATGGCAATGGACCTCCCTTAACTGGATTCCTCAGTTGAGTGGGATTTTGTTTTTATTTTTGAACTCCATTTTTGAACTCACTTTCAGAAAGGCAACACTCACAAGATGGGGTAGCAAGGATTTTTTCTAGAAATTACCTTCCAGGCCACTGGCAGCCCAGCATCTACATCTTCCACATCTGTAATTACAGCGGCAGAGGAGAATGACGAGCCTCAGGGCACTGCGCAACCCTAAATCAAAGATTAAATTATATGAACTCTGCCCAGGCTGCTAAGTGGTCACATGTACTTTAAAAAGCTTTATAATGGGCTTTATAATGACAAGAGTCGAAACAAAGTTCCTGCCTAGCCCTCTTTCCACCCTCTAATTAAATTCACTCGAATTCTCTATTCCTCGTCATCCAGGTGCCGCAGGCTTTGCGGGGCACAACCCTGTCCTGCCCTCCAGGAGATGATAATCTAAGGCCAGAGGTAAAGCAAATGGCAAATCCCCTTGCAAATGGCCAGGAAGGCACTGATGTTTTGTGCTGTCCGGGGTCGGGCTTTTGTTGTGGGTGGAAGGGAGGCCAGTGTGTTCTTGTTTTCAGCGGGAGGAGCCCGGCAGCACTCTGCTCAGGAGAGGGCTGAGGCTGGACGGGGTCTGAGCTACCGCTCTAGAAAGGCTTTCTGGAAGAGCTGGAGTGTCAGTCATTCCTGAAGAAGTAGAAGAGTGACATCCTGGCAGAACTGTGGGCTGGCAGAAACCCTGGACTCATGGGGCTTCTCAAGGCTGGAGGAGCACCCCCCCTCCCCCCGGGTTGGTGGGCCAGGGCCCTAAAGGGGTGGCGCAGTATGAATTGGGGAAGTTGCTTGGTGTCTGTGGTCTGGGTATTTGGGGCAGAGACAGATGCAAGGTACCAGAGAGCTGTAAGTGGGTGGGTATCCTGGAGGAGCATTGGGAGGAGTAGCCAGGGAAGGCAGGAGGCCTTCCTGGAGGTGGCAGGCCCAGGGTGAGAGTGAAGGGACCAGGACCTGTTCTTGTATCAGAGGACGAGCTGAGCTTTTACAAATCCATCAAAAAAATCATCTGGGCAAAGACATTGTAACAAAACTCTGAACTCAGAGAAATTCTTGTCCAGTCTTCTAGTGGTGGCCTCCTCTCCTGCGCTCGCAGGTCCCTAGGCCTCCCCTTCATTAAGACAAGGACCGAAATCCAATATCAGTTGTGTGCGTTTTTCCCCATTACGAGACTTTGATGCAATGGAGGATGGTCAGGATCGCCTTGAATCCGTGTTCCCATCGTGTATTTAATTCTGTGCTTGTTTGCGACACCTACTTTCCCAGACCCAGGAGTGCAGTCTGCTCCTCCACTTGGGTGGTGACTTTGAGAACACTGTCTGCACCCTCAGCAGGGCACTGGGTCCCCGTGTGGTATGTTGCTGACAGAGCCTCGTCACGAGGGGGAGGCTTTATTCACTCCCCCCCACCCCCCAGCCCCATGCACTTGAGTCTTCTGTCTCCCAGACGGACACTTGTTAAATAGTATCAAGCTGCTTTTCCTGCGTAATGACCAGCGTGATCACTCACACTTGTGTGGTCCAGCTCCGAAGCCATTAGTCTGCTGCCCGGGGTTGCTGATGACCAAGGGACACACAAGCTGGCGACCTTGCCGGTACCTTAGCGCCACATCTCAGCAGTTTGGGGGAGGCGGTGTCCTTGTTAGGTGTTTTTGAAATCTCTTAAGGCGGCCCGCTCCCGGCCCCCAAGGCATTGCTCTGAGAGCTTAGGCAGCCAGGTCTTTGTTTGCTGCTGGCACAGGGACAGGGCCTGCTGGTCATTTGCCATGTCAGGAGAGTTCAAGACTCTCCCTGAATGTGACCAGTGTGCTGGGACAGGGAGCCATGACAGGCCACACGCGCACGAAGACACTGCCCGGGCTCGGTGGTGTGCGTGCAGAGTGCTTGCCCAGGAACTGCTTGCACCGTGACCTTGACTGACTTTCAGGGGGAGCTGAACAGGAGACCTGGAGTTGAGTCACCATTCATCGCTTCGGGGCCTGTCCTGGCCGGGTACAACCTCCTCCCTTTCTTTGTGTTTGTTTTTGAAGACTTCCAGAGAGTGAGATTTCACCACCTCTTAGGTGTAACCCGCCCCTCCTCCCCCCAGGAAACCTTAATTCTCACTGAAGATTTGATTTGAATTAAGTCGTAATTTAAAGCAGAAGATAAAGTGCTTTAGGGTAAATATGTAAAAGTAAGATAATGAGGGATTGGTTTCAGTTTCACAAGACTGCTTATATTTGTTCGCTTTATTTTTTTGAATTTTAATTTTTTTTTTTGCCAGAGATAACAGGCGAATATTGTTCTGTTGTAAAAAAAAAAAAATGCAGACAGCACCAGACAGAAAGTAAAATGTGGAAGTTCTCCTGTCTGCCCCATGCCCCTTAGTGAGCCTGACGTGTATTCTGTACAGCTTGATACGTAGTCTTCCGACCTTACCTGTGAGTTCTGTGCGTCCGCTCACAGCAACGTAGACACTTTTCTGACATGAATAGAACCATCCAGAATACACTGCTCAACAACTTGATTTGAAAGGGATGATTTACTTCCCTATTTTTCGGGCTCAATTCTGGGGCCACATCAGAACTGACTTGGTTATTTTATAGCTAGTTGAAACTGTAATTTGTGAAATCACAGGGGAGTAGTGAGCCTCATTCAATAGCTGTGTAACAGAGTAATTTTGTCTCGCTTTATCAGGAGCAAAAGTCATAATAAAAACACTACCCTTCAATTTTAATGTATTTTGCGAAAATAATTGACTTGTTTATTCTGCATAGTTTCTCCAAACACACAGATTTAACAAATTAAGCCCACACCTATTGTGTTGACTATTTTAGTTATAATCTTGAAGCTACCGTTGAATGAAAAGGAGGCCTATTAAAAACTTGTTAAGAAGATAACCGTAAACACTGGGCTTTGTGTCTAATTCAGTCAGGTGTTCTGGTTCTTAGAACTAGAAATAACAACGAGCACGTTTTCCTGCCTTTCCAACTCTCCAGTAAACCTCCCGCAGAGAATGAACTGGACCGGGCGTCACCTCCAAGGTTGCTGGCTACCAGACAGTCAAGACCTTCATCCAAAGAAAGAGAACTTGTTTCTCTAGCCCTGCAGAAGCAGCTCTTGCTGTGAAAAGATTACCATTTCAAAGTGTTGGTTACTTCTCAGGTTCATGGGGATGATTTTCTTTGAAACCCCTGGAGCGATGGCCGCTTTCTTGGATGGTTCACCTTTGGACCTGATCTTTAAAGCTGCGGCTGTTTTGAAGGGATGGCGGTTGGATTCACAAATCATTGTCGACCCTCTTTAAACATCCCTTTGACCTACTTCCCCCGCTCAGAGACCGCTGTGCTGTTAGCATCTTCTTACAGTCCTTTCCCAGGAAGACTTCCCCCTGTTCACGGGTGGAATATTGGAGTGCCTGCCGTAAGCTCTCGTTCCATCTCACGTACCGAGAATTCGCAGGTAAAAATCATGATGAACATTTTAAGTAGTCGCCTGATATGTATTTTAATCTTCAACAAATAGATTAATTAAGAACACTGACATTAGGGAGCTCTTTTCTATCCCTAAGGTGAGTCTTTTTTCTTATTATTACTTAACATCTTTTCTTCCTGTTTTGTTCTCAACTCTTCTTCGGCAGCCGTGAATTGCAAACGCCATAGGCAGTGCTGATGAAGGGCCCTTTAGGAGTAAGGGGTGAAGAGTACCGATGACAGGGGCGGGGGGTAGAGGGTCCATTAGGGCAAGCTGGCTCTTTTGAAAATGTGCAGGTGTGTTGAGTCCTGGATGTGTGGGATGTCCTTATTAACTAGCGGGGAGATTGTCTTGTCTATGGAAATGGGAAATTTCACTCTTGGCCCAGAATTTCCAGGAAGCCAGAACAATCCTGTACTTCCCACCAGGTAGGAGACCAGCACCCCCGGAGGCCTTTTCGAGGCCCTGTACGCTGGGGTGTGGCGGCGGTGAGGTCAACCTCTCCCACTTTGTCCTTGGCCTCCCTCCCTTCCTACACAGTGGCTGCTCTCAGGGAGCCATGGGAGGGGAGGCTGAGGAAGAGCTCTGGACCCTCCCCAACATGAGGCCTATTTTGTAGGTCAGTGGGGTGCAGGCTCTGCCCGGTAGGCACCTTGCCAGGAGAAGACATTGATCTGCACTTCTCACGCATGTCACGAGTGCTTGTCCCGTCTCCACGGGTCCCCTAGCCTGCCGGTCCCCGGCGGGTTGTAGGCTGAGCCTGGTAGAGATCGCCTTAGCTGCCTGCAGGTCGGGGTGCTCCCGGGAGCCATCCTTCTATCCACAATAGGTGCTGTCCGAGGCCTCCCTGGTTTTCCTCACTGGTTTTGTTCCGCCATGGTTTGCTGGTGGTTTGGAGACGGACGGCCTGTTGGGAATTCTGCTTCAAGACGGACACCTCTGTTATTATTAGAGGAGTGTTGGGTAGATAGATCCCTTCTAGACTCACTCCCCAGCAGGCAGCCCTTTGGAGGTGCCTTGCTGAAGTTTCTCAATGTCTCCTGATGTTTCACTACAGACTATAGCTTGCTCAACAGTTTTGCAATCTGCCTTCTGGCATTTGGCTACAAAAGATGGAGCAGGCTGGCGGCAAGCAGCCTTGCTCTTTCTCATTCCCTTTGTCACGGTGGGCGATGTCCTGGAGCTGGGTGTTCCAGCAGGTCTCTGGCTGTTGTCCTTGTCCAGTCTCCTTTATCACCCTCCTGTTACAAACCCAGCTCTTCTGAGAAGTCCCCGGTGTCGTGGACTTCTAGGAGGGAGAGAGATCAAGGACTAATGCGCCTCCAGGCTTGAAGTTGCTTTGGGAGAATCTGTGAATCTCATGCCTCATCCTCTTATTTTCACAGGGAGTTATTCTGGAGGTGAGGAAAAGGCTGCGTTCACCTGGGTTGGGGGAGCAGGGAAGGGGGGCTGGGAGCCCTCTGACAGAAAAGAAGGGGACTGGTGTGTGTCCTCTTTGTTTTAATTAAAACGTTACGCAATACAAACATTTGCTTTCTCACTCTTAACCTCACCGCAGAAGGGCTGTAATTTCCCATATTTGGAATCTGGGGAGAGCCAGGCCTCATTTGAGAACAAGGCCAGATTCAATCTGTGCTTTGGGGGAAAGTAAGTAAATGTGAGCCTTGAGGGCTGTGGTATTTATAGTGAATTTATGATGACTGTGTTTGCCTCCTTGTCATCATTTATTCAGCAGCCCTGATGTCCTGGCGCTGGTGCTGTGCCCGTCAGTAATTTGACTCTTTTGCTCTTCTGCTTATTTTCCCCCTTGCGAATGTATAGGCATTCAGCTTTAATCAAGAAGGCTTTCACTCTGTCATCAGCAACGGGGGTTGGCTGAAGTCACGTGGAGGGTTTTAAGTAACTAATCTCTTAAGTCATTTGGAGCTTCATCTCCACAGGCATCCTGGAGATCTGCGAGGTCTGCGAGGTCTGCAGGGGAGGCCAGGGGGGGACTTTGGCATCCTTCAGGGAGACCGGGCGTCCTTCTTGCTGGTGACAGGTTTTTTGTGCTTTTGGCATGGGGACAGGGCCTGCTGCTCATTTGCCATGTCAAGAGAGTTCAAGCCGCTCCATGAATGTGACCAGTGTGCGGGTACAGAGCACCAGTGACAGGCTCGTCGGTGTCTGTGCTGTGTGCCCGGGGCTGGCTCTCAGGGAGAAGCTGCAGAGCGGGTAACAGGCCTACTGGTCAGTGGTGTCCTCGGACACTCTTGTTCAAGTATATCAGGTTGCTCAAAAAACCAGGGGCGCGGGATCTAAAATGTTCTCATTTATAATTTGAATGTGACTTCATATATGTGGCATGTAATAGACTAAATTAGATTACAGTTGCTCTTCAAATGGTTGTTTCTTTATTTTCTGTTTCCACCCACTTTCTGATGTTGGCTCAGCTCCTTGACATCAGGAGTGTCCTGCAAAAGAACTTGGTGATGATTACTCTTAAGTGCCGTGTTCCATACCTTATCTGGGTGAAACTCCTAAGACGTAGACTAACGAGGAAGACGAATTTGAATGAGTAAAATGTGTGAATTACCAAATATTTTTCAAGAACATCGTTACCACTTTTAGGTAAATATTGTAACTCAAAGGAGGCTAATAGAGCACCTAATAAAGGTCCTTGGGGATCCTGCTTTAGGAGACAAACAAGAATGATTTGCAATTAGCGTGGCAATTGTTGATGTAAATGGAGTTTCTGAAATCCTAGCCTGTGTGTGAAAACAGTTTGTTCTCTCACGTATTTTAAGGGGTCCCTGTGAAACCCCCCCGTACATGTGCTGCTTGTAGCTCATATGCGGCATCAAGACCCGTTTCGTCAAGACCTGATTCAACCGTGTCAGCAATATCCGAAATCCCCAGGTAGGGAAGTCCCTGATCCTCGCCTCCCAAGATTAGTTGCCTCACTCTGCCAGATGCTTCCCAGCACCTGCACTTGTCCATTGTGACAGGAATTAATAAGTGAACAGACATCCACCGTGCTCCGCTACGTGCTTGGCAGTGTGTTATCTGGAGACACGGCCACCATTCTTGTGTTTAGGGTAGAGGAGAGGCCGAGCAGTAACTAATAAATACACGTGCAATTAACCACAGTAGTGAAGCTAGACTGGATATTTCTTCTTTTAAATCGAGATTACCTTTTAGCTGATGGCTTAGTGCTGGGATTATGTTGTTGGTCCTGGTGTCCCCAGCCCCTCTTCACCCTGCTGCTCGGCACAGACATCAGTTGAACTGGATGACATCACCGTGTTTGCAGGTCAAAAATAGCAATGTCGTACGGTTCAGCCTTGTAGCTGCTCAGTCAGTATGCTGTATTGAATGTTGAAGGCATGTTGCGATCAATGAGCTCTGAATAGTTGGCTGCATTTAACACCGTTTTCTTTAGCCAGGGAAGTGCCAGCTCCAGTTTCAGTAAAGGAAATCCAAAACATCAAATAGCTAACACTCATGGGCCTGGGATGCAGGCGAGGGGCATGGAGGGGACTTGAGAGCCTTGTGTCCCGTCTGGGTTCAGTGCGGTGCTGGGTACCTTTCCAGCCGAGGTGGACGTGTGTGTATTTCCGGGTCTGTAGTGCAGCCAGTGGCCCAAAGAATCTGGGGCGGTTGCTGGAAAGATGAGGTGGAAGACGCAGGTGGGGCAGGAGGAAGGAGAGACCTGTCAGCACAGCTCACAGGTTGGAGCGACTCTTCAACCCCAGGTGAAGGGAGCACTTCTACAGCTCAGGCCTTGTGTGTGTAGGTTTTCACATCCAGTAGATTCGTGTGCTCATGGCGTGCTCAGTTACATGCTAGGCACTGCCAGTCCTCTCTGTGAGCCTCCGTGGGGCCTGACGGTGTGGGCTGCATGTAGACCGCTGGCCCATTGGAGGCAAGGGGTGAGCCGAGGAGAAGGCCCAGCTGGCTGCTGGGAGAGGCCCAGTGCTCTGGCATGGTCCCGCCCCCTATCTGTGGAACTGGGAGTGGGGCCCAGCCGAGGGCTTGCACCGGAGCTTCCCAGACCTCCTCTGCTAAGTACTTTTTTGCATCTGTTTGGATTCCTATGCACACATGTCTAATTGTGCCGCTCTATTATAATGCTCACTGTTTTCTCACACCCACGGGATAATTTCCGGTTCAGCTCAAGCCCACAGCTATTTGTTGAGCTTTTTATGGGCCAGCACGGGATGGGGTGGCAAGTTAGGGAAAACACAAGTATATGACCTTGGTTCCTGCCCGTGGCAGACACCGTTGGTTGCTACATCATAGCCATTCTTTTCTCTTCTTGGTGGCAAGGCCCTGATTAGCTTTCAGTGCCGTGTTCCCCGTCCCCACCCACTCAAGGAAAGGTGACTCTGCATCCAGCTCCAGGGTAAAGGCTGATTGATCTGAGCCAGTCACGGAGGCCTGTAGTTTAGACATGGACATGTGACCCAGCCTTGGCCAAAGACATTTGACATTCTCGGCAATGAGGCAGCCATCTTGTCACCACAAGGAAAGCGAGTCTGTTAAGGCCGTCAGAGGGCAGACAGGAGGAACAGGGAACCCTGATGCCAGCGCCCCTGCACACAGACCCTGTGGGCCGGCCTCCACACTTTCTGTCTCACTGTCTCAAGCCGGTTGACTTGGTGTTTTCTGTACCTTATAGCTGAAGGCAACCTATGTTAGGCACTGCCTCCAAGGAGCAGGAAATAGCACTTATTCTTATAAAACAGTGCAATTCAGATTAATTGTCATGCCCTGGCTGGGTAGCTCAGCTGGTTAGAGCTTTGTTCCAATATGCCAAGGTTGTGGGTTCGATCCCCAGCCAGGGCACAAACAAGAGTCAACCAATGAGTACATCAACAAGGAAAACAACAAATTGATGTTTCTCTCTTTCCCTTTCTCTCTCTCTCAAATCAGTGAATCAGTTAAAAAGGGTTGTGCACTAAAAAAAAAAAAAGAGATCATCAGAAGGCATACCATTCAGAGCCCACTCTCTGCACCGTGGTAAGGAAGGAGGGAGGTAAGGATGTTGGTGGGAGAGACCCGAGTGAGGAGGCTGTGTCTGGAGTGGATCCCGAGGTAGGATTAGGGTTTGCACAGGAGGAGCAGAAGGCATCCGAGAAGTGACGGCATGAGCAGACCTGCGGAGACAGGAGTGGTCGTGGCCTTGTCAGAGAACTGTGGGATTATGTCCTGACTAATTCCACAGGCAGAGTCTTGGGCACGAGCACGGCGGATTGCGGGCTCGCACGGTGATGCCTGATTATGCAGTGGGAAGGATCGGGGGCCCCGGGGCAGGGACGGAAGTACGACAGGGGCCCTCGGTGGGGGAGGACTGGGCAGACGGGCACCAGAGCGATGGGCAGGGAAGAAAGGAAAAGCCGAGTGACCAGTTTAAGCTCCTGGGATAATTCAATGGTAGGCGGTGAGATGTGAGTAGAAAACAGTGGGAACTGGGGGGAGAGGGGGGGACACAGCAAAGGACAACGGGGAAGGCATGAGACAGCTGTTAGGAGGGGTGTCGGTGGGATGTCAAGGAGGGGAAGACTCCAAGGTGACTCCAAGACTTTGAGTGTGGTGATTTGGGAAATGACCTAAAACGGAAATTTGGAAGAGGGAATTGCTTTTAGGAAGAAGCTGTTTGGTGTTTGCCATTGAGGTTTTGTGGCAGCATTGGAAGGTCCAAGTAATAGGACCTTGAATTCATCCGAACTTATGGGCTAGTCCTTGGGGATGAGAGGGTCAGGGGCCCGAGATGATGGGGCATAGCTCAGTTGGTTAGAATGTTGTCCTGATACCCAGGGGTGTCACACTCATTTTCACTGGGGGCCACATCAGCCTCACTGTTGCCTTCAAAGGGCCGAAGGTAATTTCAGGACTGTGTAAATGTAACTACTTAACAGTTAAGCGGGAACTCGGCGCTGCTGCCGGGTAGAAACAAGGTGCCGGGCCGGATAAAACAAGGTGGAGGGTGGGATTTGGCCTGTGGGCCTTGTGTTTGCCACCTGTGCGATATGCCAAGGTTTCGGGTTCAGTCTCTGGTCAGGGCACGTACCAGAATCAACCTATTAATGCGTAATAAATGGAACAACAAATTGATGTTTCTCTCCCTATCTCTTTCTCTCTCCCTTTGCTCCCCTTTCTCTCCCTCCCTCTTTAAAATCAACCCAAATAAAAAAAAGATTAAAAAAAAAAAAGATCACGTGGAAGAGATGAGAACTCACTAGATTCGCACACACTCCTGATTTTCCAGCCTCCCTCGCATGTTGGTTGGGGCCTTGTGACTGGTGCTAGTCACTAAAATGGGAGAGAAGTGACAGGTGTCATTTCCTGGTCAGGCGGCTGAGAGCCGGGTGCGCATTCCTCCGTCTCTTGTCTCTTCTTCCCGTGCCACAGCAACCTTGGCGCCAGGGGCGGGGGGGGGGGGGGGGGGGGGGGGGGGGG